>ML977336.1:468818-686692 GCA_010015825.1 Lophiotrema nucula
TGCCTAGGTTGTTTACTGTATCGAGTGTTGATGTGTGCTTTAGTCCGAGTGCCTCCTCACGGCCTTGTAGCGCCCGACTATACATGGCTTCTGCCTCAGACAGCTTGCCTTGGTCGGCGTAAAGGTTGCCTAGGCTATTGACCGTATTAAGTGTTGATGTGTGCTTTAGCCCGAGTGTATCCTCCTTGCCTTGCAGCGCCCGACTGTACATGGCCTCCGCCTCAGCTAGCTTGCCTTGGTTCTTATAAAGGGTACCTAGGTTACTGACTGTCCCGAGTATTGATCTATGCTTTGGTCCAAGTGCCTCCTCATAGCCCTGCAGTGCCCGACTGTACATCGCCTCCGCCTCAGCTAGCTTGCCTTGGTTCTTGTAGAGGGTACCTAGGTTATTGACCGTATCGAGTGTCGATATGTGCTTCGGTCCAAGTGCCTCATAGCCCTGCAGCGCCCGACTGTACATAGCCTCCGCCTTAGACAGCTTGCCTTGGTTGGCGTAGAGGTTCCCTAGCTGGTTCAGCGCCCATTCCGCCCTTTCGATACCTATATTGCCGTTCCCGATGAAGTATTCATGTCTTGTAGCATGTTGAAGGAGCCGTTGCTGAAGGAGCCACCATTTGTCTATATCCCTACTAGGAACTTCAGATGCTACGCAAGCCAGGGCGAGCCGCGCCAGGCCCTTGTCCCACTCGTCGTTCAAGACAAATATCGTCCATGAGTGCACACAGCTATGCAGCCCATACCCCGCAGACCCAGACGGTTGTCTAAGCAAAGGTTCCGGATGAGCTAGACTGTATTCGCATAGCGGTCGAACTGCCTCGTTAAAGTTCAGTTCGTCCTTAGTCAGCTTCTGTATCCACTCGTCATCCGTAGAGCCTGCATGTCGAAGAAGTCCAAACCATATATCTTGCTTATCAAAATATGCCCACAGCTTAAGCAACTGGGCCGATGCTGGGTTCTGCTTTCGAATCTGATCAAAGGTAACCTGCCATGTCGTGTATAGTGATCGGTCCTCATATGAACTTAGTCTTGGACTCGTTGTCTGGAGTTTTAACCACGATGATTCATATAGCCGAAGATACTCTGCGAAGCTCGTGGTCACGTGTTGTAGATAAGCTCCAGCAGTGGAGATAGCAAGAGGTAGGCCGTCTAGCTTCATGACGAGTGCTTGTGCATCAGGATCTGGCTAATCAGCTCCATTCAACTCATTTAATGACTAACATACCATTTTCAATACCTTCCCTTCCGGACATGTTCGATAAGATCTTGAGCCCGTCCTCAAGACCTGCCAACTTCTGAACATGAAGAAGCCGACCTTGAGTAACACTCGCTGACCGCGTTGTGATGATGACCGAGCCCTGGTCAATTTCCGGCAGATACTGTCGTATATCTACTGTTGAGCGGTCGGAATCGTTGGAGGTTCGGGGGTTGTCGTAGTTGTCATAGATCATCAGCCAACGTGTATTGTCCCGGAGATCGAGCCAACTTTTGACTGCACTAACCACTCGATCTAGGTCTCCTTCTAAGTCTGCATTAGTAAGCACTCCGGTCGAAGGATGATGCTTTAGGACTTGATCAGCAATGCTGCGAAAGCTTAGGCGGAGAGAATCTTCATCATTCGCATTCAGCCAGAATATCGCCGTATGTTTCTCCTTGTGCCGTCTGACGTATTTGATTGCCAGCTGAGTCTTTCCAATTCCTCCAAGCCCGTGGAGGACGACAGTCGATCGGCTACTATGACCATAAAGCAGCTCATGCATCTTTGATAACTCATCCTCTCTAGCAACAAACTGTGCGGCTTCAGGAAACGACGCAATATTGAGCCCGACGGCATATTGTTCAGAATCGACACCTGTGCTGGTCAATGTCATTGCTTTTGTCAACAGCTCTGTGCAAAAGCCTACCCTTATACAAGCTATGAATTTCGTTCTCCAGCCGTCGGAGTGCATGGTCCCTCCCCTCCCCGTAGTTTAGCACTAGAGAGACACCAAAGATCCCGATCAAACAGTACACTTCATCCTCTTCAATCGTGGTATTACGGCGCTCGGCCCAGGACCTCCGCTCTTGAATGCTGAAATTCGACAACACCTCGCCTCGGAGAGCTTTTTCGGCGATGCCGGTGATCTCGTGTATCTCAGGCTCAAGCATCAATTTGCTCCCAAGTCGCTCACCCTCCAAGCTAAAGAAGTCTACCAGCTTTGGTGCAATGAGCTCTTGAAGCGTCCAACCTCGGGTAAACCATCGACTTGTCCTGAAGGCCTCTTTCCATGCCCATTCGCTATTCGCTCTATCAGGTTTGGAGACATCCGAAAGGTAGACGTAGCAGCGCGCAGCGTTCTGATACCACCGAAACATGGAGTTGATCGCCGCGCCGAGCTCGACCGCATTCTTCTTATCGATACAGCAGGTGTCTATCCAGAAGAATTGTAGTCCATTCGCTGCAGCCTGCTCCGCGCAGAATTGTATCTTCCTCCACCCAGCCTTGCTTACAAGTTTGCTCTTGTCCGCGTTGGCTTCTATGTCCTGAAATAGGACTTCCTCATTTCCCCATGTATGCGAGAGTATTGCGTAGGCAGGGACATTGACGCTGGTAGGTTCGCGGAAGACGATCTCGCCATCCGATTTTCGCTGCAAGAGGCGTATAAGGGCCATGGCTGAGGGTCGAGCGTGATCTCATGGTAAGCGCGACTCGTTCGGCTCGTTCGGCGTATCGGCGTAAGTCATTCGTGTGTCGACAATACGGAAGCAGACGTCGGAGGGCGGATCGTGATAAGGTGGTGTAGTGGTGGACGTAGGCGCTGCCCACGGGGCTGCATCGTGGCGCAGGCTGGCCGGCGAGGAGACACTCATGTCGCTCGATTTGATTGGAAGCCGTGCGCCCTGCACACCGAACCCTGACGCGGATTGCTCGTTTTTGACATGTGGAGAAGCCAATTGAGGTCTTGCGCAGTCCTTTCAAGGCGGTTGGAGAGCGAAGTTACTTTGACGCAGAGCGTTCGCACCCGTTGCAAAATAGAGCTGGACAAGGGAGTCGAACAAGGAAAGTGCGAAATTCGCAAACCACTTACCGGTCACTACGTCTGGGCGTGGGTGCAGTGCCACATGCCTACCAGCCACAAACTTGGCATGCCGGCCTGTTTAGCTTACTTTCAGTAGTGGATCTCAGGTCGTAATCGAGCATCTCCCAGTACTATAAGCCTTGCGATATACAAATAAGCGCATAGGCGGGCTGGGAATAGAATTCAAAAAGGTGACCGGAATGCATGCCCGAGGCACACGAGACTTTTTAGGAAGGAGATGCATAGTTGAAGTTATAGGGAGCACTGGTTATACTGCAAACTTAACGGGCACGTCCCATCTAAGTCTGTTCTGATTTCCGAAGTTAAACATCGACATTTCTGGTTACATTTTTATTAACTTCGAAGCAGACACGCATGACGATTGGGAGATACATTTTATTATTAAAGTCTTCGGTCAGCATCAGGGCTGCGATTGTTCGATTCCGATCCCAAGCTATTTGACATGTGGAGAATGTTATCAGAATTCTAACACTACCATCCTCTGTTGCTTGAAGGAATAAGAGTGCACAGAGCGCATGTCCCGATCCAATGTGGGGTTTCAAAGTAAATCGGTGACAGCATATAGCAACTGGATAGGGAATTTTATTCGCAGAATACAGACTTCTGAGGGAGGAAAGAACAAGAAAGTATACAGCGATAACAATGCATGTTCCGATTCATAGATGAACTATGAGTTCCTTTCATCCTACTCTCTTGCTGATTCTGGAGAGTGAAGTATACTACTAAAGGCGTAAAGGGGGACCTCGTTGAATTTATAGTTACTAGTAGTTTCATTGAACATTGTGCTACCGGCTTTTAATTGGCAAAAGAGATCTATGGTTGTGTAGTAGGAAAGTACAGAAGAGCGTACAATGAAGGGTTTATATATCAAGAAGTCTCTTCGTACAGAGTAGATCCTCGGTCAGAGCTCATCTCGCGCTTTGAGAAATGTTTCTGAATGCAGTGATTTCATACCTTATCTTCAATTTATATGAAAAAGTCTGAATCTTTGGTTTCATGACTACGTCGCCATGGCGTTTCTAGTGTCTGGTTCGGAACCTCCATCTGTCTCGGTTTCTGACCTCAAGGACTGTTGCAACTTTGACGGCATTTCATTGCCCACAGTGTTGTTTTTGAGTCGCTGTCAAATACATAACGAGGAGTGTCTCGGATCTTTTATAATGACGTGACACATCATGAGGATATCCGTCTAGTTTTAGTACATGGAAGTCCAGTATACTGTACTTCCAGTGTAGTGTAGAGAAAAAAGGAGTGGTAACAAAGACATTCTCGCTGAGTCTTTATACTGAATCCAGTATACATGATCCATTTTGAACTTCGGTTGTAGTAATGACATAACAGATATACGCCGGGAGAAGGCGTATAGATATAAGGTAGACAACGATGCAGAAGCGCTTCAATCTTCGATCTTTACATGAGATAAACTTGGTTCAAGCATTTATAGCGCTTCTACTACCGTAATCCGATATCTGGATCTCTACTTCGGGTACATCAAATCCTTGTAACTAGTCTTTATCAAATAGCGCTGCAAGCATGTGCCGTGATGCTAGATAGTTTTAAGTAAGAAGTAAATGCATTGTTCCATTCCCAGCCACATTTAATGAATCTATTCCTTGAACTAGTGTAGAGTAGAAAGAAGCAACACTCCGTAACGAAAATATATATATACCTTCTGTTTATACCGGCTAAGGCTGCAGTCATTGCCGCCTCCGTATATGTTTAACAAAGATCAAATTGGAGCTCACTTTCCATGTGAGACTAGTGAAGGTAGTTTTCAAGTCAATATTGCTGAACACATGCCAACTTTTCCCGCGACTTTTAAAATCAAATTTAAATCTGATACAGAAGACATCATACGTGCACCCATAACGTTTTGGTAAGACTGACTACCCTCCATGTAACGACATTGTGCAGTTTTTATGGTGCTCAGAGTAGTTGTGTGTAGTGGGAAGCAATCATTTGAAAATCAAGGCGGGATTTATATACCCAGACTCGCTGCGTGACTTGCTCAATGCATCAGATGCGGGTTTCGGGGTCTCTGAAGAAGCTCTTCGCCATATTGTATACGGGTGGGAATTCTAGAACGATTCCTTCATGCATGTGTTATGCTGGCGCTGTTCTCAGTTGACTGTGCTCATTCGAAAGGTCTTGGGTCTCTTTCAATTTTGGTTTTGGCGAAGTAAACATGAACCGGAACGAACAAAACTTTTAGTAGTAGATCTGAGCGCATATTCTCAATCTATGCCGTGTTTTAAGAGAAAACACTCTAATAATGTGTGTGGAGAATCAACCACATGATCGGAGTCGGTAAGGTTTATATACCCCAAATCTCCCAGTCCATGCGCGAGGAGCAACATCGTTTCTATATCGATCTTGCTACCCGCGCTCGGGGTGCATGCAATGGGGGCCTTGGAATCTTGAGGTATAATAATTTACATGTACTTTTGAGTTGGTTTGCTGTAGATTAAAGGTATTCATAACACCGTTCGCGTGTTGTTTTACTTTTGAGAATGACAGATAGTTTAAACATGCTTAGTTTGTGACATGGCTTTTTTTTTGTGGGAAGAGCAAAAAGCTCACATGCATCATCGTTTGAGTTGTTTTTAATGGAAAACCATCGAAGTGTATTGTGTGGAAGAAAGATAGGAATCGGAGATGTGGACGGGGTTTATATACCCTGCATTTGCCGGGTAAGTTGTAGTCAAATTCAAAATTGAAGTTCATCTACGCATGCAGATCAGAGTTATCAGACATGAATGACGGAACATGACATGGAAGCACAGGTCGATATTCTCAAAAAGCTAAAATTCTCCTCCATGCTCCTCCGAAGCGCTCCAGCTCCCCCAATACCGCACCCAATCCAACGACTCTAGCAAGGGCCAACAGTCATCCCACCATTAACTCTTAAAATCTGACCATTAACCCAGCTACTCTTGCTCCCAGCAAAGAACCCAATAGCCCTCGCAATCTCCTGCGGCTCTCCAATCCTCTTATACGGGTTCCAGCTCGCGATAGTGTCCACGAGCTGCTGACTCTTGCCATTAAAGAAGAGGTCTGTGCCCGTCGGCCCAGGCGCAACAGCGTTCACAGAGATGCCCTTAGTGCCGAGGTCCTTGGCCAGGACGCGGGTGATTTGCTCGATGGCGCCCTTTGTCGAGACGTAGAGGAGATAGTTGGGGGTAATGGAGGAGAGGGCGCAGAGCGATGTTGAGAGCAGGATTACGTGGCTGCCGGAAGACATGTGAGGAATGGCTTTCTAATCTGCTGTCAGACTTTGCATGCACTTTGATGGTGACGAGCTGGAGTGCTTACCTGGACGAGGAAGTACGGGCCCTTGACGTTGAGCTGGTACGCCTTATCGAAGTCTGCTTCAGTAGTCTGTTCTACCGTCGCCATTGGGCTCACACCCGCATTTGGGATCAGGATATCGATTTTGCCCCATTTGTCGACGGTCTCTTTGACTAGTCTCTCGATCTCTGGCACGTCGCCTGCATTCGCCTTGATGGCGACGGCTTGCTCCGAGCCGATCTTCTTGACGAGGGCCTCGGCGGGGGTTGCATCGGAAGAGTAGTTGATGACAACGTTCGCGCCTAATGAGGCGAGCTCAAGTGCTGTGGCTGCGCCAATACCTTTCGATGCTCCGGTAATAAGGGCGACCTTGCCAGCGAGAGGCTTGTAGGAGGACGACATTGTGGTTGAGGCGGTTTCTTCGCTGTGCTTGTGTGGGACAACTTTAGAGACAAACTTAGAGATCTTGTCGGACATGAATCTCAAGAGGAATTATTGTTAAGTGTTGGGAGACTGATGTAAATTGGAGGCGATGAGAGACGAGAGAAGACTTGAGAGAGTAGAGAATATGGACCGAATGATGCAAAGAAAGTTTACGCCCGGAGGATTCAGGCGGTTTATATACCCACTCGTCGCATCGCATTTCGAAGTCTCTAGGTATGGTTCGGCCAGCCTCAATGTCATGTTGGTTGCACTGGTCACCGGAGTTATGGACTTTTGAAGCCGTCTCTCTTCCGGGCGGCCTTGAGTTACGACAAATGCCCTTGGCCGCTAGCTGTTCTTCTCCTAAGTCCGAACTCGACCTTCAGAGACGACTTTAGAGATCGGACCGTAGATAGTGGTATTTAATCTAGACCCTGAGGCTTTGACTGTCGTGAAGACGTGAAGACATTGAACGAACGGACCTACCAGCAGAGATTACGTCACACTTCCTCGCGCAAAGATCTTGCTCTCATTGGCTGATATCGGAATTGCGCATATCGACGGACGCTTCCCTCCATCCACCGTCTCCACGCTATCTCTGCTGAGTCAATGGGCCATTCCTACAGATAGTGTCGATCTTCACGACTTGCCAACTTCAATCCAAAAATATGCGGAGTGATGTCTATGGCGCGGCGGCCTTACCTTACAAATTGGCGCAATTGCGCGACTTCTATACCCGTTGCCTTGAAGATGATCAAAATGCGCAACAACCTCCCTTTTAGACATGGATGCGATATGGCTCACAGGGCAGCCTGCAATAAGTTTTAGAGGCAATGTTATTCTACTATTGATCCTGCATTGGGAGTGTAGTGTTACAGCGGTCTAAAGCTGATGTCTTGACAATATCTTACTTCACCTAATTCATATAGATATTAACCGCTTAAAAACTCCAGCGGGAGAGGAAACCAGTGCGTGCTCTATCGTAGTTCAAAAAGCGCCATACGTTTGCATGGTAGGATCCGGCCCATAATTCCCCCACAACATGCCGTCCGGAATGAAGAGAGCTGAGAGGTCCGCGTCGCTACCGGTACTGAGATCAAATTGCGTAAAGTCAAAGTTCGGGTCGAAATTAGGTGGCATACCCATCATGCCCGCCGGCGCCATCGCAGGATTTCCATACCACTCTTGCGGTACAGGCTGTTGCTGTTGTGGAGGTGGCGGTGCCTGCATCGCTGCTTGTTGCTGTGCCTGAGCAGACGGTGTTGAGCCGCTGCTGCCCATCGCAACTTCAGATAGAAGATGTAGCGGGGTCTGATTTGAAGAACTCTGCCTTGATTGATGCTTGGAAGTCTTGCGACGGGGCTCATCCTTGCTTTCCTGGGAATCTTTGGCAGACCCTTCTTTGATATGGGCAAATCGCTCCTGTAGCCTTTTGGCAACAAAGTAAAACTTGCCATGGGGACTCTGTGCGTCTCGAGAGACGATGGCGTTAAACATCGTTACTAGTCTTTCGGTATACGTTTCGATCTGGAGGTGCTCCTTCTTGATGATGTTGCCCACCTCGCCAGAAGTTGTGACGGATACCCACATTTTCATGAGACAAACGATTGCATATATTGCACGAACGCCTAAGGAAGCAGTGTTAGCATAGCGTCTTGGACAGGAAACACGTTGACTCACAAAAGAGGACAGGCAAGGTTAGCAGCACATCTAACGGAACGCTCAAAATAGTGTCCAGGATGCCATGAGTTGAAGTCAGACATTCCCCAAGAGCGCCGATGTGAGCTGGGCCGATGGACTCTTTGTTGCCCAAATCAGACTTGAAAGTCTCAGAGGGGAAGGGCGGCTGGAAATCAGCCGCACTCTGATTGTGATGCAAAGCAATCTCGTGTACGTAAAGGTTCGTAACATGCTCAGCAAGTCGTAAAGCAGCTGTATATGATTAGTGGAATGTGGGACCAGGTCTGAGTAATGCTTACGGTCTACGTTCTCCATGCGCGCGTCCTCATCTCTAAGTTGCTGAAGCTCGTTCTCAAAGATCTTTAATGCGTATATCACCTTTGGCTCAGATATCGCAACCTCAACCGAAGGATCGTCCATGCAGAACTGAACAGAAATGTTCTCGCTAATGTGAGCCATCTTCACATGCTGACAAAGTATCTTGTCAGACGGCAGTGCATCGGGCGACGTCTCGAGAATCTTGACGCTCTCTTCCATGTATTTAGTCCATCGTAGGAGGATCGGCCGTCTCAAGACCATTGTGATGCTCATACAGAGGTAGTAGCAGACCAGGAACGTCCGCCTAGCATCAATGCTGCTCGCATCAGGATGGCATCGCTGGAAGGGCCCGACAGTTATCTTCATAACATTCGGCGTTGCCCGTCTTCCAAGTCCGAGGTCCAGAGCCATGACTGCTGCACAGTTGACCATCATGTAGAAGTTATGCTGCTCATAGTGTTGCGGTGGTCGGTACCTATTGTAACGAGTCAGACATTGCAATGGAGGCAAATATGCCATATACATACCATAGCACGCCCAGCTGAAGCGCCTGGACAATTTCAAGCGACTTCTCTCCATTCCGCCAGATGATGTCCGCGAACTGGTCTTTCAGCAGTTTTGTCAACTCTCGCTGAACCTCTTGCGTAACGAGCTGCTCTGCGCTTCCGTGCGACGAGCCCGCCAGTATAGCCAAGAACAGAAGTGGCTTCTTCTCGCGGACCTCTCGGGCTGATATCCCAGGAGTGAGCGGGACCGCTGGGAAGTGTGGGCATATTTCGTTCACGTAACGCAGAAATATCCGCTCAGCTGTGTCCGGGCTGATCAGGTTATCGACCAAGCCGTTGATGTACGGGTGATGAGGGTGTATGCCCTTCTTGTTGGTACGCTTCATCTCGGGATGCTCAGCCAAGTCGCGATGGATGGCGTCCATGTCCTCCGGAATGGTCTGGTACGATGCCATTAGGAGTGAGGAGATGCCGGAGGCTTTGGGAGGACTTACTGCATGGCCATTGCCGTCAAGTCTTCGCCGTTTCGGCTCTGGGCCTCGGTGTGGGCTTTGTTGCGCAGGACTATACCCTGGTGGCGCGTCCGGGTAGCGGTTTGCCTGTTGCGACCAGTCGTGGCTCACGGTTCCGAACCGGTATGTGCCCTCCGGCTGCGCCATGCTAGGGGTGTTGTTCGCATATTCTGGGATACCGCCATGGTGTCGGATTGGAGGTGTATCCCCCGCCTTCTGAGCGTGCAAGGTGGCCGTCAGCGCGTCGATCTTGCGCTCAAGCTCAGCGACGCGACTATCGGCCTTCTTCTGTCGCTTCCTCGTCGGCGGAGTCGTTATACATGTCCTGTTTGCCTTACTGCACCGCTTGCAGGCGAGGTCTGGCCGGTTCGGGTCTTGGTCGCATCGCACCTAGATGACGTCAATTGGGGATTCGGTCGAAGGAGGTTTTTGGGGCGGCCTACTTTCAAGCCTCTACACGAGTCGCAAGCTCGCGGTCGTTTGAAGTCGCCGGGTGATCTCGCAGATCCAGGTGTCTCGTGGGCGCTGTGGAATGTCAACACGGTGAAGGCTTGCCGCCTGGATGTAGCGGAGTACGTACCCATCATGGTCGCCTTCTAGATCCTCATCATGGTCGTCGGGGGTTCCAACGTGATCTTGCGGAGACGTCTGCGCGCCTCCCAATGCTGGATCGAGGTTATTCGGCGGCGGCGCAAACTGTGGGGGTTGAGGTTGAGGATGGGTCGTGGTGTAGTAGGGTGATGGGCCATTGTTCTGCAGCGCAGGTCCTGACGAGTACGATAGCGATGCGCTGCGCGGTGGTAACGAAGACCCATACAGGCGCGGGTCTATACTGTCGGACATTGCGTGGAGTCTCTACTGAACAATCGGGGATCGGTATCAGTGACTTGCGCTGTCGGCACCGCAAGTCGACGCTCAGCCGAGGCCCGTGCGTCTGCTCTGAGGCGAACGCTAGCAAGCCGGGCTATAGTTTTGTTTAGTTTGTTAGGAAATCCAATACCTAACTGTACCGCCTCGCGGAAGTAGAGCAACAATTAGTTGTGTAGTATCATGGCACTGTTAGGGATTTCGGTGCCCATTGCGTCCATCGGTCTGGGGGTGGTAATTGTGAAAGCTTGCGGTTTGAAGGCCATGTCTGGCAAAGAGAAAATACAGTGAACCATTTGCCCATAAATACCACGGTATTGTGGCACGCTCATACGAGAAGAGCGCGTAGCTTTGATGCCATTACTTCATATGCAGCACTGCTACTTCACCCCTGCTCAATCTAGCTGCGTAGCCTGAGCTGCCACAACAGCCGATTGCTTTCCACTTACTACCAAGCACCGCTGCTTGTTTCACTGACACTTAAAGCTACCTCTACGCCCAGAGAACGACGAGCATCTGCTGTATAATCGCTATTGTCCTCCGGTTTCCCCAGGAAAGCTTCTGGTACTGCTTAGACTCCCCGCGCCTTCCATCTCGTTTGACCCATCTAATCGCTCCTTCCGTTTGGACGATAGCAGTCAACCCTGGATGAGGATTTTGTATATAGGACGCGTAGAGGTCGGGATGTGCTGTTCTCGCACACTGGATCCTCTAGCCTATATCATAACTCATCCCGAGCTCACAGGAGGAATGATCGCAACCTCATCGCCTTCCTCAATCACTCGGTCCAGATCGGCCACTTCATCGCCCTCGACATCGATGTACTCCAGGTTCACGGTGACGGCACAGCTACTCAGCACCTTCTCCTTGATGCCAGCATATCTCTCCTCCAGCCTCGCAAACAATTCTGAAGCTTTGACTGGCGCAGGAAGGTGCTCGGTCGCTTTGCCAGTGAAGGTCGAGGCTGCCGCGAAGTACAGAATGGAGAAGTGCCCAGATGGCGACTTTTTGGAGGCCATTTCTACTGTCTCCTGTTTGATCGTCAGTGACGTTAGTTATAGGTATTGCGATATGACCCAGAAGCAGAAATCAGTCAGGAAAAAATGTTCTCCGCACATCAGCACCGAAGCGCAGCTCGGATAATACATGCTATAGTTTTAAGATCATCATTGAAAGACGAAAACGCTAGGAATTGTTCTGACTTACCAGAGAATACGGTAGAGAGGTGATGAAGTACGTTGGGTGTTTGCGGTGCGAAGGTGCGGACTAAACCGTGCACAGGCCATGCGTCCGAGCTTTCAAGCCATGTTGTTGCCCGAATTGAAACTTCTGAGTGCTCCTTCTCGCGACTTTGCGACTCAAGAAATGCTACGAACTGGTGTGCCACCATGGCCATCCGGGTACGTATGCTGGCATTGTCGGCAGCGCATCGTATCTCAGCGCCGCACCATTGCCCACGCAACCGCTGCTGCGACCAAACGCTCCGGGTCGAAACGTGACGGAGCTATCCAGCGCTCCCACCGCGCCTTCCATACCACACCTTCTGTATGCCTCTAACGGCTCGTGTCTTCTACTATAGCTCACTCGGCGACAGGCCCTCCATGCATCGCTTTCGTCCACCTCCTCGACCGTGAACAACCCGTTCCTACTCGATTCGTCTGCGGTCCCCATACGCACACGATTGCAGAAATGGCAAGAAGAAAAAGGAGGCCTAAATGACGAACAGCTGGGAGCATTTGGGAACTTTCCGAGGAGCGGAGAGACTTCAAACAATCTCACGAAAGTTCATTTCCGCGGATCGAAGTCAGACGAAGACAGCGCCCAGAATGAACAATGGGAAGAGAACGACGAGGAAGGAGATCTCATTACCATTGGCCTTTTTCTCAAACCCGGAGACGTTGTGGAACTTCGGTATGTATCGCCTCCCCTACCTCACTCATTGATCCTTAGCTGAACTGTTGTAGACAGACTGGTCGCGAACCAGTCGTTGCCGTCTTCGTCCAACAGCTCGGACTCGTCAGCCAATTCTTCTCGGTCAATGGAAGATGGTGTCATGGTAGTCTTCACAGCATCGCCTTCGCCATTTCCGGTTGTATGGACCCAGCTATGCTAGACCCTATAATACCGTATCTCCCGACTCATCTACCAGACCTCAAGGACGTTGGCGTCCACGTCCCTCGCGACCTGGCAGCCCCAGTAACGGACTTTTTACAGGGTCTCCGAGACGAGTCTGAAAAGATATATCGAGAAAACGCCGCTGTCCTCGATAATGCGTATGCAACGCTTGCAGACCAGACCCGTACACGGATGATGACGTTGATCCAGATCGCTAAAGCGCTCTTAGGTCGCACAGATTCAATATGGAGGCCAACCAATGCCATGTTGTTGGCGGTTCGAAAAGCCTTGCTTCATAATGCATTCCGCTTCAACTCCGACCTGCGAAACCAGCGTTTGACTAATGTGTTCTCAATTCGCCCCAAAGACGAGGTTCAGGGAATTGAGCACGTCCACGAATGGATACGGCAATTCCAAACACACCAGGCAATTTGCATAAAAACTACGAACGATGATACCCGTGCTAGTGCCAGGAAGCCGACAGACGGAGCGAGATACGTCAGTGACTTCATCGATAAGGCTCGACGCCTCGTCCTTCTCAGTCGAGAACATCGAAGTCCACTGATTGGAGGCCTGGGTCCTACGAAGCAACGCTACCCGATCAGTGATGGATCATCCGCTACTCGTGTAGCCTGGGGCGAATCTTTCAATAGTGCTGATAAAGAGATTATCAATTTCTTATCAGGCGGCATCTTAGGACGGAAGTTTCTCTCTATGCCCGCACTTCACTCTGCGATTTCGGCTCTTCTTCACGCTACGGATTTATACAAGGATATAACAAAGGACTTACCTGGACTTGAGAGATACGGCCGCGCCATGACATACACAATAGGCCAAGTGTTTCTTCAAGAAATTGGGGTCCTCACCCCGTACGAAAACCGGTCCTTGTACGACGAACAGCTGATGCTCCCCACCTTGCAGCTCTCCCGCAATCTCGAGATTTTAAATACCAAAGCTGAGTTGACCCGGCGAAGTCCGGATTTCCGGGACTCGATGGCTGATATACGGCGCGATTGGGGCACCATGAACGTGTATTGTATTGACGCCGTCGGTGCTAAGGAAATAGACGACGGGGTTTCAATAGAACGTGTGGACGGCAAAGACTCCGAATACTGGGTCCATGTCCACGTAGCTAATCCTACGGCTTTCTTCGATAAGACCCATGTTTTATCAGGCCTTGCAGCGCACATGACAGAGACCGTGTACACTCCGGAGCGAACCTTTCCTATGTTACCGGCATGGGTATCTCAAAACTACTTCAGTCTAGGACCTAACCGTCCAGTCCTAACTTTTAGTACCAGAACTAATCTCCGGGGGGATATCCTTGAGCGAAAAGTCCAATCCGGCATCATTCGTCGAGTCATAAGCTTAACCCCAAGCGCGGTGTGCGAGCACCTTGGTATGAAGGAAGAAGGCGATGTGAAGAGTCTCGTTGTGGGTGGAGAGGTCCCGCCAAAGGAAACAACACATACGGCAGCAGAGTTAACTTCTGAACAACTTCAGGAACTGCGAGACATGAACACCATCTCTAGTGTTCTATGGGATATGCGCAAAGCCAATGGCGGTGTCAAAGGTGGCGTTGGTCAGTTCGAGTGCACTCTCTACGAAAGTTATGGGAAGACTGGCCTCAACTGGACTCCCCTATCTCTCGATAAAGCGCGTTTGATCAGCGGAGACCCCATCATCGAATTAAAAACAGTCTCAGGAAATCATCTAGGTCGACAGGATCACTCGGCTTTGAACATAGTGGAAGAGCTCATGCTCCTCGCTTGTACTACTGCTGCCGCCTGGTGTGCCGAACGCGCTATTCCCGTCATGTTCAGAGGCACGGTGGAGAGTCCAACGGCAGAGAATGAGAAATTAGGCCTCTCACTTGCAGATTTCAGAAGCAAGATCGTTGACCCATACATGGAGAAGCACGGCAGGCTATCACGTACGCTTTTGTTCCAGTATCTGGATAGGATGGGACGCTCGATCGCCCACTCATCGCCATTGCCGCATCGTACCATCGGAGTTGAGAGCTACGTGAAGGTCACTAGTCCTCTTCGACGCTTCAGTGACATGATCGCGCATTGGCAAATTGAAGCTGCCTTACGTCAAGAGGCACGCACTGGGACAACCTTCAGTGTGAACGACTTGGCCAATACGTCTCATCCTACACTTCCCTTCTCTCAACGCCAGATTCAAGAATCTATCATTACTCTGTCGCCCAGAGAGAAGATTATCGCGAGCACGAAGGCTTATTCAAGACAATTCTGGGCCCTTCAAGCCTTTGCTCGCAGCTTCTATTTCAACGAAGCGTCGTTGCCCAAGACTCTACGTGTCTGGATCAAACGTAAGAGAGAAGATGACGCCGCAACGGGACTTTTGCCAGACTTCATGGTCTCAGCTGTCGTTCCCCAAACTGCCGGGTTCGATCTCGAAGTTGGTGACGAGTACGAGGCCGAAATCGTGAGCATCGATCTTTTCAGCAGAGCACTTGTGCTTCGCCCGATTCGCTTGCTGGGTCGGGAGTCGTGTATGGAAGAGTTCAGAGACGTGATACCCCAACGGTCACAATAGCTCGACACTGAAGGCGGTATACTAGGCGTAGTCATGGGAGATAATCCAGAACTGATATCCCCCTACATTTTGCAACTCCCTGTATATCACATGTATTCAATAACATCCGGCTTTGCCGGCCATTGCATATAGTCGTCCTGCGCTCGCTCAATTTGCTTTGGGAGGTCCGAGGAAGGGCTGGTTGCATTTTCAGGATGGCGGAAACGAGGCGTCTTGTGTGACATATGGCACATACCTGATAAAGGCTGCTCAGCAACTATGGTTCCCGCAATTCCAAATCGCATTCGCGCGGGGGTCAATAGACTTAGTTGCATGAATGACGCTGATGGACGTGGGATGTGAGCTTTTGAAGCAGTGAGCAGCGGTGCGATGGTAGAAAGGATCTGCAAAGCGCATCATGCACGCCACGCGCAAGCCATACATGGCACGAAAAAAAACGGAGGACGATCTAACAAAGGCGCATCCGTGTGGCCGTCCCCATTTCTGCCGCTCCACCACCCTGGTCAGGAACCGTCAATAATGCTTCTCGAAGCGAAGAGAAAAAGCAGACCTAGCGGGAGTGTCAGGAAACGAGGCAATCGACCCGACAGGCCGGCATCGACTGTGCCAGAGGATCGGCCCGCGATGCTGGTAGAGTGCCAGATCTGTGTATCATGCATCGCTCCCTGGTGCTCGGGTCACGTATGCCTTCCTGCGTCTTTGGTTCTCTTGCTTGGCGATATTTTCGTGCAACTTCAACCACGATTTAATTGCAAAGGCTAGGCCGCCGCCGCAATGCAGCGCGACCGATCTGGCAACTGCATCTGGTCGAAGCCTACCCTGCCCTTTCACCGCCTTGCCTAACTCTTTTTCACTCATGTCAATAACCCTCTTGGCTGGGGAATGAGGCTTCTACTACACTAGATCTAAACCGCGGGCATTCAAAACAAGTGGAACGCTCGTCCTGTGGAAACATTTGAGAGCGACTGTTCGTTCTCAAGGAGCCAAGCAAAGCGGCTACACCTGTGCTCGCGATACATATATATACCGTCAGCTATCAAGCCCGTACTTCTCCGAGCTGCCGGTCATCCCAATACCATCGCTAGCTCTAGACCGCTGCATTTCATCCTTCAATCCTCAATTCTAATTGGCGCTACGTGTCAGTCCTAGTCCAAAATGAGTGAATCAGCACTCAAGTCCGAACAACCATCAACAGGCAGAACTTTCACCGAGTATGTCCACAGCCTTGCGGTCAGATCACCTACCCTAACCCAAGGAAGCAGGAAGAAGCAACAGGCCGAACAACAGAAACGCCAACTTCTGTCGTGTACAAAGTGCCGGGAACGGAAAGTCAAGGTACGCTCTGGTAGAATATTAGTCAAGCCAATCTCCGCGCCCACATGCTTATGAAGAATGTGCTGATCTCTGTCCCAAACACAGTGTGACCGAACGAAACCTTGCTCAGCATGCTGCGCCCGTGGAGCTCCGAAGCAATGCGAGTTCGTCGCAGAGGGAGGGGACTATGCTCCAATCCAACAATCCTACGAATTGAAAAGGCTGCGTGCCGAGAATCTCAAGCTTAGAGAACGACTTCGCATGAGGACAGCATCGACAGAGGACGATGACGGCGACTTGCGAGCTTCTCCTGACTATGGCGATGACAAACAACCTAGCAAATCACACAAAAGACGCTCAACGCGGCAGAAGCATTTTCAGGGCTCCGAATGGTCCGATAGCATTTACTTTGGCAGTCCAGGGCTTGCCAACGTCATCAATGAAGTAGGCTATTTATTGTCTCGACAGTCTCTAGACACTAACATCGAACAGTTCGCGAACATCAATCTCACTCCAAACACTCAATCCCTCGCGCATATGATGCCGCGCGGCCTTGATATGTACGCGCCAGGAATATCTCGGCCTTATCCATTCGCTACCATGTTCTCACATAATCTAGAGGCCTCGATACCTCAGCTCCTTAGGTGCCTGCCCGCAACGAAGAAAGAGCTGTTCGATATTCTTGAGGGATTCGAGAAACGGGTCCCTGTTTGTTCGTTTCCAGACGTACCCAGAGAGATTACGAGACATGAGGTCGAGAGGTTTCTCGAAGACCCCAACAAGAATGCGCAGACACACCCCGACTTGCTAGGCTTGCTCTTCGCGGCATTGGCCATTGGCTCGCAACAATCGGTCTGGGACAGATCCGGCGAGAAGTGGGTGGCAGGTGCAATGGATACAGAATTGCACAAAGGGGACGTCTTCAGTAAGGTCAAGCCTATGTTGTTATCGATGTCATGCTAACGATGCATGGAAGTCGCCGCAGCTAAACAAGCTTTACGCATTGCCTGCTTCACAAGCCGACCCACCCTACTTGGTATTCAAGCCCTGATTATGATCGGGCCGTACCTGACCAACAGCGGCCGCTTCCTAGATGCTTGGACTTTGTTCGGCACCACGATCAGGATGGCTCAGTCTATCGGCTTACATCGCCATCCGAAGTACCTCGATCCTGCGCCGCCTACGCAACGCGAATGTCAAATAAGACAGCAGCTGTGGTGGTGGATGCTGCACATGGACCAGCAATACTCCATGACCCTTGGCCGCCCATTGGGTATAAGCGGCATTGGGGACTGCCCTTCACCACATGAGTTAGCAATAGACACGACACACCTACGGTTCGGGGAATGGGTGCGCGACTTCACTGTCCTAGCAAGACAGATCTTGAGCAGCGATCGACTCACCAACACAAAGATTGATGAGTTCACAGACTCGTTAAGAGGACGGCTTGAAACGATGCCAGAGGCCTTGCAATTTAATGAGAACTGGCTAGATGAATCGACTGAGATACCTGAATGGCCATTAGGTGCTACAGCAGCAGGTACGATATACAACTGTGATCATAACAATAGAAGAGTTACTAAACAAGGTAGCATACTACTGCCAGACACATAACTATATGATTCTATTGAACCGCCAGCGGTTTGATAAACATGGATCGGTCAACTATACACTTACGACTCCTCTATCAGCCACCGACCCTTTTGCGCCGTCTTTCTCGCCTGTTAGCGGTTCGATGTCATCCCAACCAAGTAGTGCGATCAAATCAACGCTGCGCGGCCGGGCATTGGTTCTGTCTTCTGCACAAGATCTCCTTACAGCGTTTCTATTCTTCTACCACCGACTCCCTCCAGCATTAATATGCTGGACGCTAGGACAGCAGTCCTTCAACGCTTGTATGATACTCATTCTGGATGCTCTAGAGACCAGGAACCTGGATCGTATCGACAAAGTTGAGAGGGCATATGTTGTGTTCGTGGAGCTTCAAAAGAAAGGCGTACACAAACTGGCCGAATTGGCCGTAGAACGAATCAGCTTGGGCCTATCAACGCTAGCAAACATGACTATGCCAGAACGCCCCAGTAGTGGACGCGACTCAAGAGCTAGACGCCGCGGAAACCATGGTCATGACATCGATTGGCGTAGAATCGATGTAAGTGAAGCGAAACAAGGCGAGGAAGTGTTGCACGATACCGTCATGGGCAACACCGGCATGTTGCTGCTCGAAGACCCGGGGTTACAATCGTTCGTTCCCGAAGCTTTCGTACCGTTCAAATGGGTCATGGCTGGGGGCACCGAAGAAAATGCAGGGTCAGTGAGATTCAACGAGCAGGAGCAGGGCCAGCACAAACAGGGCGAAATCACACAGCAGGAAGTAACGCACTTGGAAACGCTGAATGAGGAGATTCGGGAGTCTCAAACCTCTCGATTCTCGGAAGAACTGCAGGGAGTACAAGGATCGGCCCCAGGATCGGCACCCTTACGATACGCGACATTTGATGCAGCACCGACACATGGGCAAGGTCAGCCACAGGGTCCGACGCCTCCGACTTCGCTATCATCCATGACGCTTGCGCAGCAACATCACTCTCAACTTCAAGGGGCACCCCTAGCCATCGATAACCACTCATCACACCATTACCGACACAACTCGTATCCATCACTGCAACACTCCACTCCCACGCCGCTATTCCCGCTTCCTCCTCACAAAAGCCCCCAAGGACAACAACGGTTCCCGAACCCGGCCCACGAGGACCAACCAACCTTCGTGCCCCACTTTGCCAGTCGTGCTGGCTGGACGTCATCGCAGCCGCCGCTGCAGAACCTTCCCGAATTTACAGCTCAACCGTTTCATCAAGCTGGAAACCCCAGTGTTCATCCTTCATGGGCGGCCCGTCCCGCGGCTCCTTTGTCTAGCGTCTCAGAGCCGGTCTTGACATTTTCACACGTGTCCAGCCGAGGACAGGCCATCCCTGCTTTTCCACAAGCTACGTTAGAGCAGGAAACGAGCGCAGCGTATCAGTATCCTTTGTATGAGATGAAGCCGGGCGAAGCAGCTCTTGCAGGGACGGCTGAAGGACAGATGGATATCGACAGGTGGAGAAACATTGACTGGCTCGGCACCAGCGGTGCTGGTTAATCTCACCTTCCCAACTTGGTGGTATTCCTCGTTGCCGAGATGTTCAGTCTATTGGTGGTCTGGTGGTCTCCACATCTCCACAGGTTTGCATGTGTTTCGCAATTGGGATACTACCAAGAACCAGCTCGCTTTCGCATTCATGCGGGAACGTCTTTGGTGCATCTGGGCACCAAGCCAGTCCGACCATAAGGACTGCGTCTCGATATTACCATCGTCACTAATCAAGTCTCATGTACCATGTACTCAAATCGTCAGCACTTCAGAGGTACAGCTTCATAGAGGGTTTGTTCTCTAAAAACTCGCATGCGTCGCACACTTAAGCTGTTCATCCCGAGGTCTGATATCCGTTAGCGCAATTACTAAGCTCTGTATCAAAAGCAACTTCCATGTCCAACCACCTCCTTCACACCTTCCAATTCACCTCATCATTTACAGCCGTGTCTCCAGCGACTGACGTTCGTTCTTCCGTTCATGTGACATTGTCACACACCTATCATGTAACCGCATATTGAGCATTTAGTCATATCAACTCTTCGAATGACGGCTCTCCGCCTCACAAATACCCACGAATGTCCATGCCGTCAGCCTGTATACACGCTAGTTGATCGGTTCCGCTGTTCTGGGTGACAGGCGTTCGGCGAGGGAGGGCTGAGGCCTCGAGCGTCGCCGACCCGGCTTAGAAAGAAGCAATTCTCGGTGAGGACGTGTCACGTTTCACAACAGCTTGGTTGGTGATGCGATACTGTTGCTGCTCGTCAGGAGTACCTGCCGCTGATGTCATTGGTGCTTGACAACCCGAGCTCGCCGTTACGATCTGCAAAGGCGCGAAGCGATCCAGGGTCTGCGCCTTGAACGACCTTGCAGGACGGTCGATAATTGCTATTGGCGCGAAGCGAACGCCATTTCCACAAGCAAGCATCCGGAAGCACGGTTTCCGGGCGCATCTCCACGTAATATCACATGTGGTTATTGCTGGGTTGATTGAAAAGCCTGCCGATACAATTATCGGCCAGCCTCGCAATACTCTTCGGCAACGGGCTATTGTCCACGGGGAACTGAGAAGCGGGCATGCGCACTTCTCATCTGCTCCATCCTGATAGGGAATGCGACACACCGTTATGTCCATTGCCAACTTTCGGGGACAGATTGATAAATTTCATGTGAAGAGGTAATCAAGATACAGAGCTTCGTCATACTCGAGGCCCCACTAACATCTATATGACACCTGCACTAGCTGTTAATATTACAGATTGCTTCACGTCTATTAACAACGTTGGAGTCCTACTTTCGCTAATATGTGCTGGAAAAGTTAATGATCAACCGAGCGCAAGGCACGGCATTCTCCTTGTCGGAGCAGGCACTGATACCTTGTTTCAACCTCACTGCTACACGTGTCGTTGCTTTTGGCATCTCGAAACGTCGGAAGAAGTACCTTTCCTGATTTTTGTCACTCTTGCCGGTCGTCTACTGGTCTTGGTCTTTAACTGTAGAGACAGACAAGCCTATTCCTGAATTCGGGCTTCTCAACCGGTTCCCAACAAGGTATGATCGACACCACACCTTTGTAGAACCGCACATTTTACTAGTTTCTTCTTGCTCTTCGAGCTTCCTTCCGACAAAATTCGGGCCCAATCTGGTCCATTCGATCCTCGATCGGATGTCGAAACGAGATTAGTGCAGATCGAACCAAACCGTGCTTGTCACACAGCCTGATGCAGTTACCTCACATATATATTCATTGCATCGTACGATGCCTGCGCCTGCCACGCAAGGGATTACACTAACATAGGATGTTCATTGTCGCCGGACACCGATCAGAACGATCTTCTTCCACCAAGGAAACAGTATGTGATTCTGCGTTTGGAGTCGACATATCTCCAACGCTCCCCCACGGCCTGAGTCAAGCAATCTCAACCTCACAGTATGGCATCCCACGGCTTTCGGGTGGACATTTCAACCTATCATTAGGCAACCTCACCCTCCATATCCTTTTCAGTGGCCGCGCGGTCCTGCCGACGCTGCCGTTTCGGCTGCCGTAAGCGATTTCTATCATCTCAGGGTGGCAGTATACGGCACTAACTCTCCTCGAACGAGTCTGCCGCAGGGTCTTGACACCAATTTCAATGTCTTTGCGCCGCGGGTGTCGATTATGGTCCCTCGGACTCCTCGTGATTGTCCAGTATATGGGTAGGTTCTGAAGCCACTGCCCTACCTGCAGGATCTCGGGAACACATCGCGCCTAGGACCCTAGATCTCGTACCCTTTCACCGCTATTTCATGACCAGTCCGATGGGTTCTTCCTATACGCGGCTCCGCTGAGACACCTCGAGCAGATGCATAATCGAGACGCCAGTTGAGGCAGCCACGACCCACTTCACTGCAGGATCGAGCACGCAAGCCACCCTAATCCTCGGGTTTCACATTCCTCTTCGATCTATCTAGCGCTACATACCAATATTGTGGTCCAGCGGATGCGCTTTCTCGCTTCCCCGGCGCCTTTCCCGTGTACCAACTCGTGCTGGTGTCCTTCAAGTACAGATTCAGTACGAAGCGAAGCAAGAAAGTTTCTAAAGCCCAGTACCGCTAGAGCCGCTAGTACACCGATTATCTTCGCGCTACATGTTACGTACTGGGCATCTAGATGCCTCCTCGCGTAGCTTGAGAGCGGCAAAGGCGAACCTTTCGGCTATTGCTCGCGTATCGGGTGGACGAGCTGGTCCTGACATACGGAGTGGCTGCGAGTCATTTGAAGCCGATCGATTCTGGCCTCCTGACTCGATTGTGGACAGTGAGTTGTTCCAGGTCTTTGAGCATGACAAGCTGAGCTGAACAGGCGAGTGCTCATGGCGCATCCAACTCAGCAACAAGTGCCAACAAGTTGCTTCAGTATGTGGAGGGTCGTGTCGAAGGCATCTTGGAACTTTTACTTTGGCGCTTGTAGCTGCCAAACTATTCACATGGCAGATATTCCCGCGACAGCCATGAGATAAAGATGCTGTCTACATCGCAACTTCGAAGTTTTGCCCACGGAAAGACAGTCTACAATGCAGAAGCGAAAAGGCCGGATACTTGCCAAGAGTACAGCCAAGGATGAATGAATGCCACTAAAGACTCCCACTCATCAGGGGACGTCGCACATATTTCTCAACACGGCTTCTCGTGCTGAAGCGAGAGAACTAAGGACCCCGTTCTAATGCAGCTAGGCGCCAGATGGGAAAAGTAGCTGTAAGGGAACCAGGATAGCCCAGAGGCCTAGTATCGAGGGTATGGAAGTGGTGACGCAGTACCCGGCACATACCCAGCTAACCACAGCAACGCAGCAAGCATGTAGCGCAGCACCATAAATAGCAAGCAAGCAACAGATAATACAACTGTCATGACAAACAGAAACACGCCGCAGGCCCGAAGGGCTCTCAAAACAACCATATTTCACGTGCTCAGCCTAGGTGCATCATCCGATGATGATCCACATACTTACCCAGCACAGCTACTAAGTCCTCGGGAGTGAAGATCCCTTGTAGATCCACGTTTTGAGTGACAGCGGGATCTATACGTATTTGAAATCCAAGGTCGACATTTGTGTGGAGTAAGGATCTTCGTGCGGTGTCTTTGGGCTCCAGCGTGGGTGGGATCTGCCCATAGCCTCACGATTTGGAGGGTCTTTGGGGTGGGGAGGAGACCGTATCGTGGGCTTTACTTGATTGGGGTAATGATAGCGTGGGTGGAGGGGACTTTGTGGGGAGAGATGTGTTCTGGAGGTAGGGGGACGGGTGTATGTTTGCGGTACTGCGGGTCGTGGATGGGGCAGGAGGGAGTGAGGATCATCGATATCTTGGAGGCAATTTTTGACACGGGTTCCTGTCTCTGGAGAGTGTAGTACTGGCATGAAAGATGTTTGACACATAACTTTGGGTGTAGGCTTCTAGCTTGCCTGCAATCACACCATCATGGCCATGCTTTGCGGAGGATGGATTTGGTCTGAGTGACTGCTGGTCTGTGACGCTGAGGGTAGAGAGCAGGCAATGATGACCTGACCATAGTAGCGAGGGATGATCTATGTAGCTCTTGATGATAGATGATGGTTCATCAAATTCCAAATCGTTTCGTTTGCTACATGTGTTCATTGCGTGATTGCTTGAACGAGGTTTCTCTGCTCCCTCGTACGGACTCAGTTGCCCACAACGAATAGCTCACACACGAAGTGTGCTCTCGACACCTACTGTCATGAAGCAGATCTCTTGTGAGAACTTCATGTGCATGTTACCTCCTACCACAACGACTACAACATCCTATAGCATTGCTCAAGCAACCCCTCTCCCGCCGCGACGACTCCGACCGCCGTCCCTTCTCGATGGCTTATACGTCCTCGTAACAGCAGCATCGTCAAGACCTCCCATAAAGCGTTCTAAACACTCGCTCAAAGTGATAGAGCACCTATACTCTCTCTCCTTCCGATTAAGCATGACTGAACGCGGAAGAAACGCATTCGACCTGGGCAGCACCTTCAACTCTCGCTAGCTGTTCAATTCGACCATCTAGGTGCATCTCACAGGAAGCTGAGCTGCAACAGTACCGCAGGATGCTCTCAAACCAGGCTATCGAACAGACAGCCAAATACAACACCAACATCAATCGAGAGAAACTCGCAGAGCGGTGAACGGAAAGAAGAAAGAAGGCATACCAGCTCAATCGCTTCCCAACACACGAACTCTGCGTACCCTCCCACGGAAACGAAACACTGGATACCATGCACCATGCGTATCAAACAGTTACTCGACGGCCCTCCACCCACCCAATCACGCACTGTAGGAAAAACTCAAAACCTCCCCAGCACCAAACAACCCGAACCCTCCTCCTCGTCCGATCCGTTTGCAGCCACACCCCGTCTCCACCAGACCCTCCTCCATCACATCGCATCACGGTATTCCCGCTCGCAACCCTCCTGTACTGACGTCTTAACCAGCTCAGACCGCGTGTGTTAAAACCGGGACTTACCTACCTATCTCTCTAATGCCTCCGCTCCCAAGCACGCAAGCATAACACGCACCGCAAAACGCAAACGCAAACGCATCCTTCGCATCCTTCGCACCCTCCTCCGAGCTTGTGGGTAGATAGCTTGTGGGTAGACAGCTTATGGGTAGATAGCTTGTGGGTAGACAGCTTGTAGGTAGATAGGTAGATAGCTTGTGGGTAGATAGCTCGCAGCGGAGCGGAGTGTGTATTTTCGGCTCCTGGGAGAGACTGATCTAGTGCGGTTGCGCAGCATTGCCTAGGACCCTTTGAAGCGTTTCGTCCTATAACATAATACAATACAACACAACACAACACAGCACAGCACTCTATATACAACCCACCCCGCTCACTCAATATACAACGTCCCGAAAGTACTCCGAGCAAGTATGCGAGGAATACCAACACCAACACCTGCACCAACAACTGCACCAACACCTGCACCCCACCGCACCACTACGCTACGAGCGCGGTACAGGCAAGGCAGGGAGATCTATAGATAGCACGAGGTAGTTTTCACGACCACGATACTATACCAGCAGACTACAAGATCAAGGCTGAGCAGATAGAAAGGATCGTGTTGTATCATTGAAGGAGTGTGAAGGGAAGCACTAGGCTATGCTAAGCTATGTATATCATACTACGTAGCCTAGAAAGACAAGTCGAGAGAGAGAGAGAGAGAGAGAGAGAGTATATATGTAATGTGAAGATGTGATGTGAATGAACGGGGTATATCCATGACCATAACAAAACCAGAACTAAAACCAAAAACGCCCACCTCTCCAATCTAGCATGAACAGCTACCGTGTCGTCCTGCTATCTCGCTACCAAACTCGTATTCGTAGTAACAACCCAAACCGCAAGGCACCATTTCCTGTCGTGGTTCTAATCATGCAACTGATGCGTCGGACAAGCACCCCGGCCCTTCTTATCCCACCAATCGCGGATACATTTCTACTCACGATTAGCACCCACTCTCATCTTCAAACATTGTACTCAGGATTTGACATACCTCATGGAACTTGCACCAACAAGCAAGCCTACTCATCTTATCCCCCGCCTCAAAGTCCTCCAGACAAATAACACACTCGGCCGTACGACCATCTTCATCAACGCAGTCTTTCTCCGTCGCTACGTAAGGGAACATTGTGAGTTGGGAGAGGCTGACGCGGTGGGATGAGCCTTCTCCGTTTCCGAGAGCGCCAGCGGGGTTGCTCATGCCTCTCGTCCTCTGGCTTGGGAGGCTGGTGGAGGTTGCGGAAGGGTTGGTGGTGGAGGTGGGTGGAGGCGGAGAAGCGCTATGTTGTGCGATACATTCATTGATGTGCTCCGTCCTCGCGTCTTCATTCCCGTCTGGTCCCTTGGGTGGTAGTTCCCTAAGACAGACGGGGCACTCATCCTCTTCAGCGATCTGGCGCCTCGGAGCGGGTTGCTGCACTTCTCTCGGTTCCATGAATCTCCTTCTCCCGCCAGGTAGAACGCCAGGATGCGGTTGTGGAGGCGCGAATCCCGTTGAGGTATATGATGGCGGTTCGTGAACATGTCCAGGTGGCGGCGGATGTGTTGGCGGCCACAAATCGGCCACTCTGGAACGGTCGTGATAGCTCACTCTTCTGTCATTGAATACGTCACGCGAGCGATGCATCTGGTCTCTTCCAACGGTTTGCGATCCGCTGCTGACGCTTTGAGACCCTCTGTGACCACGTGGAGGCGGCAGCGGAGGCCCTCCAGCCTGTGGTGGTCGTCCAGCACCAGTCGTAGCATAGTATGAAGGGAATGGCCGATTTGGCGCTGGACTGTATTGCGGCGGTGGGCTGTAGTTCGGATCAGGTACGCATGGGTTACACACTCGTACTTCTTCGCCGCCGCCCAGTGCCGGGTTTCTGAACGGTCCAAAGGCGGACATGGCATTTGACTCGTCGTCGCTGGTAAGATCTATCATGTTGGCGCCGGATGCGGGATCGTTGGGTGGGTGGACTATGAACTGGCGGGGGATGGTGATGCGGTGTGGAGAGCAGCCCGAGCAGACAACGCGTCCGCATTTTCTACGAGGAATGAGTCAGTATAGAGCTTCAAAAAGGAGTGTTGATTGGGACCGAAGTGTCTTTGAGCGGGTTTGAGCAGGTAGTTGTCGTTGGCGCTTCTCCGAACCATAGCTTTCAACCTAACTAGGAACTTCAGCACGTACCTGCAATGGTGTTTCCGGTGGAAGAAGGTGAACTGGCTCCCACACACCGGACAACTCGTAACCTCAGCATCTGGCTGCCACGGAGGAAGCACGATATCACTTTCCCTCCGCCCCGTGCCTGCGCTGCCCGCACTTGTGTGAGATGGGAACTGAGGAGGCATCGGCGGCCTCCCTGGCACTGGCGACGAACTCAAAAGAATCGGGTCTGAGCTCGACCCTCCCGGTATCGAACCTGAATGCGCCATGCGTATCCCACTGGGCCTCCTGACTGGACTCTCGGGTGTCGTCAACCTCCTCTTCCTCTCGCTCGCCCTGCTGCTCGATATCGAACTCGCCTCGCTCGACCGCGGGGGTCTGGCGGGAAGGTTGAACCTCGAGTTCGACGCGTGTGTGGGAATGGGCGGCAGTGGGGAGTTGAGATGCGTTTGGGACGGCGGTCGAGGCAGATTGAAGTTGGGCACTACTGGCGGTGCAAGTGTAGAAGCATCGTGCTCCTCTCCCGAGTCTCGCAGGAAGTCCATCCACGTCTGGTGTTCTTGCGGCTGCGCGAGGAAGTGTGACGCGACCGCACCGTGACCACCTCTATCACTCCTGCTCCTCATCCGATTCACTCCTCGGCCGGCTTGGGTGCTGTGACCGGCTCCATCGAACTGGTTCACGAGCGTGGGCGTGCTCTGCGAAGCCATTCTGCGCCTGTGGAAGCTCATGTTGTTGTTGTAGTCCACGGAGATGCGACTCGACGGCTCTTCGTTCTCGGCGTCGGACGAGGAGGAGCTGCTGCTGGGCGAGTCTTCTCGCAGCTGGACGTGGTGGAGCCGGGAGCTCATGTCGACATGCCGGACGCCACCGAGTATGCGTCTCGCGTGGTCGGGGAAGCCTGTTTACTAATGAAGGTCGTACGAGGTCGACCGGAATCTACAGCAATTTGCGTTCTTTTAGATTCGTGTTGCAATAGGGAGGTACTCGCGTGTCTAGGAACGCTGCTTGAGACCTTGAGCGACGCCGTGTGATGTGGGTGGGTCCCTGTCCCTCAACGGAGCCCCTCGTCCGTCTCATCTGTCAGACGTGAATCTACGAAGCTTCACAGCTCTAGTGAAGAATACAGAGTACAAAAGGTATCGGGAGGTCGAGAAGCTCCAGGCTGACCATCTCTAGTTGCCGGTGAGCGAGGCTTGGTGGATTCGGAAGGAGGCACCGTTGAGAGGTAACGATGCCTGAGGCTGCTGGCCGCTTATCGCCGCCATGCACGGCCCCTCTCGCACGCGACACACGTCAAGAACTGGTTCGGAGGTCTCGAGCACTGGAATGCTCCACCATCCATTTAGCCATACGGACCCAATTTGGACTTCACATCTACATCCTACAGATCTGCAGTTCCAGACTTGCTTGGTGAAAAGTACTGGTATTATTCTCGCTCGCTATGCTGCTCACAGAAGTATGGGAATACAGACAAGAAGGTGACCGCCATCGTACACCAGTATATGGACTCTTCCCATCCAAGCAAACGTATGCCCTAAGCCTGCCCCTGCGCCATGCCAAAGGACGACCAGAATTCAAACTGGGAAGCCTCCCGCTTTTGATATACACTAAATATAAGGAAATTCTTGTCAGAAGTCTGCGCGCTGGAGCAGGACTTCAATTACGAAAATGCGACTGGCCTATGTAATTATAAAGAAGATTCAACAAACAAGAGAATATCACCGATCCGACGCGCCACTTCGATGTGTGCTAATACTTCGACTCCGATCGACAAATTCTGCTGATGCTTCGAGATGCGAATCGTAGCCTTCGTTACGGATACTTTCACGCGCCACGTGCTGATGCACATATCCCGTGCTCAGTGGACGGTCGTTGGTGTGCATGTGCGGAGGGGCTAGATCGTCTGTGGTAAGTGCGTTGAAGTCGCTTGATCCGTCGTTCTGGTAGATGCTCGATGTAAAAGAGTGACCTGGAGACCGCTCTGGAGAAGGTGATGGTTCAGTCGAACCGAATGGAAGCCGAGGAATGCCCGCACCCGTCGGCTGAAGATGCTGGCCAGGGTAGTGAGCAGACAACCGTCCCGGCGTGCCTGGGGGTGATGCCATCACCGTAGATAGTCTGTTGTTGCTCTCTAGTATGGCCTTGTCTGTGGACGGCGTCCTCCTCGAGCTCTTTCTCGGTAGCGTAGGAGCACGTCCTGGGGCTTGCGTGACCCTAGACGCCTGCGACCCAATCCTGCTTGGAATGCCGAGAGCACCACCAGTGTCAATCTGTCCCAACGAGGGCGCTTGATCGGATATTCGGTGCATGCGGTGGTCGAAAGGATCATCATCGTAGTCGAGCGAGCTGACGCTTGACCTTCTGGGTATCCCGGCAGCCGCTTCAGGACTGTCTCGTTGCGGTGAGCCCTTGGCTTCGGATGGAGCGCTAGGGCTATCTTTGTAAGGTTCTTGGGGCATCTGCGGAGATTCCTCATCCTCCTCCAAGGGCATCATCTGAGGTGGCATCCGAGTGCTTCGCACAACTTCAAAGCCCTTGCCCTTTTCTTTCTTCTTCCCACCGAATAACGCCAGCCCCTTGAACCAGCTCGTAGCGTTTGAGACGGGTCCCATGGGATCCGCAGGGCCAGTTTTGAGCTTCCGCGTGGGTTGAGCTGAAAGCGCAGGGCCGCGCAGGCCATAGTAGAAGTCAGACTCTCGAACTGAATAATCGACATTCTTACGACCATCCGCAAGGTTTGGATCTGAATCGTCGCGATGCGCTCGAAGGTAAGCTGGTGTTATTGCTGAGCCGCGATTTGGAGACCAGGATGAAGGACCTTCGCCGATATCGCCCGTTTCAGCAGCGTCAACGTTGTCTGCATACGGCGTGTTAGTGAGGTCAGTGCTTCCCCCAGACACCCTGTCTTTAGCACCGGGACCACTCATGTTATCCAAGGTAGCCTTCCTAGGTCTGGGAGGGCGATAGTATGGGTCGGCGTTATCGAGCGTTGTACCCATCGTCGGACGCCGCGAACTTTGTCCAGATCCACCTCCCAGATAACTCCAGGGTGTCGCGTTAGTTCCTGGAGTTCCCGGGCTCGTGCCGCCAAATGCGCTAGGGTCTCCGCCTTGACTGAACTGGTCAAACCCTACGCTCTGCCGTTGGCTTCCACTGTACGGCTGGTTGAGCAATATCGCTGAGCTCCCTGACAAGCTTCGCGATCTGCTGCCACCCATGAGCTGGATCGACTTGGCATCCGCATCTTGTGTAAGTATCGCAGCGTCTGAATTGAGACTGCTGCGCTGGCCACGGCGATGAGCGCGCCTTGAGAGCTGGCGCATACCAAAAACCTTGGTAAGGCCGCCTCTCTGATCGGCACCAGCTCCAGCAAGCCTTGCAGCCACTTCGATGATAGTCTGCAGCGAATTCAGAAAGAAGCCGAATACTAGTACGGCACCGTGCATGAGGAGGATGGCATAGCCAATCCATCCCTTAGATGGTTCGGAAACGCCAAGCGAGGGGGCGAATGCGATCATCAGCATCGTGGTGACGAGTCGAACGGCCGAAAAGAACGTGTGGTAGGCGTTCATGGAGGTGTTCGACTGGAAAGGTCGGAACGCGTGAAGGGTAAGTATTAAGATTACTTCGCAGATGGCGAGCAGGATGATTTGGGCGATGCCGGATGGTTGTATCGCGCCAATAGCGATACCGCGGATTACGTTTAAGAGTACTGGTATGAAAGCAAACGGTGCAGCGTCGTCAGAATACGTATTGTAGAGGGGGCCGTATGTGAGAACGGTCGGCAGGTCGTCGAAGAGATGCGCTCGTGGGCGTGTGGTGAAGATGAACCAAAATATCCATACAGCAAACCCGAATGCAGCGATGAGGAGAATGACTGCGCAAGCGACGACTGGGGCAGGAGAACGAGCGCCAATGACAAGTTGGAACAGCGAGAGGGAGACAACAGGCAGGAGAAAGAAGTTGAAGACGATCCGGATGATGTTCCCAGCAGTGAATGGCCAGTTCTTCCCACGAAGGTCCGATGCTTGGGTGTTGGTGAATCGTCGGTATGCCCATCGGATCAAGAAAACCAGTTGGGCGATCAAGGTGACGACGCCGATAAGACCTAGAAGCCAGACTGCCATACCAGCCCAGATGTCCCTTTCTCTGGTCATTCCCACATACTGCCCCAATCGCGAGATTCCGTAAGTCCCATTGGCAAAGTAAATTCCGTCCACAAGGCTCTGCGAGCCATTTCCGTTACTCACTATGCTTTCATTAAACAGGAGCGTGGACCAGCTGGCCTGGCTGACAACGGGCTGGAAAAAGCCTGGGTATTGCAGATTAAGGCTCCCTGCCAGCACGATGAACTGTATGTATTGCAGACAGTCGCCAAAGCCAGGAGTGACAAGTCGAATCAGATCCTCATCTCTCCCATAGTTACTGGACCATCGAAAGATATCCGAGGTACCCCACGGGCTGCACGTCGCCGCGAAGACGGTTGCAATAGCCACGAGGGCCAGCACGGCCGCCGGCAGGTAACATAATGTATCGGCTAATTTGCTTCCCAGGTCGGGTGTGATGTTCGCAGAAACACAACCAACCGTTCTAGCGTCTCTAGAACCAGAAATGATGCGAGTAGTCATTGCGAATGTCGCGAAGGAGTAGCTGCTGTAGAAGTCATGTGCGATTGTGAAGCCGGGAAGATCGTAAGGGTCGCTGGCATTTTTGTAGAATGCTGGCCCAATCGGACAGCTGCTGTTAATGGTGGACAGGCAGAACTGGCTCCCGGGTTCGTTGAAGGCTGTGTACGTCAGAACCTTGTAGTTCGAAAATAGTGTAGTGTATTTGTTGTTGCCCGCGTCAATATCGACAATCTTCCCCAATGGATTCTTTGTGTCGTTCCACACCGGACTATCAGGTGGTGGATATGGTTCTTCGGTGAGCAGTCCGGTAACGTTTCCGTAAATAGTAATGTTCAGATTGTGGGATGGTGCCGAAGTATTGAAAGAAGCCCATAAGTGCATGGGGACGAATTGGAGGAGGTCTGAATTGATGACGGGCTGTCCAAGGCAGTTGTCGAAATTGACGAATACGGCGCTCGTGAGAGGAAGAAGGGCCGCGAAGACGAGGACGAAGGGGAGGAATGGCATCGTTCCGCCGAGCAGCGAGCGTGCGCTCCGTTTCCGTCGCGGTCGTGGTGGTCGAGGACTGGGTTGTAGGGAGGGTATGTCTCGTTGCCTTGCGTCAAGTGAGTGTTCCGGCAGAGCACTGCTCTGCGCTCTCTGTACAGTCATAATTGCCCGCTTGTAGCCCTCTTCATAGTCACTTTGGACGTGACTTCCCGTGTCGTGTGAGCCTCCAACGAAGGGACCCGAGCTTTCCATCAACCGCTGCCCATGCGATCGGATGCAGACGTCGATACGGCGACGAGCTCCTGTCGAGGTCCAGATGATAGTATTCCCTATAGCGCAACGGAGTGGTCGGTGATATGGCTACGTTGTCGGCAGGCAGAGCTGGGCGAAAGAAGCCCTGCACAGCCAACGGGGAAGGCCTGTGACGCTGAAACGGAAGCTGCTGCGGCGGTGCGTTGGCAGGCGCGATACAACGAAAGTCGCCCTATGATGGAAGTGAGGTCATGATGGGCGCGGAGTATTCAATTGTGGTAGAGCGAGGGTGAGAAGCAGATAGCGAGCGACGCAGGTCCGGCCAAATGTTTGTGAGAAGACTCCTGAGGCAGGCGCGGCGGGGTGGAGGCAGTTGTTGTATAGGAGCAAGCGAGGGCGGCACTTGGGATAGATGGGGAGCTACTGCACCATCAAGAAAGCCGTCTCGAGGATTGGCCGCCGGAGACAAAAGATGGTGATCAAGTTTCAAGCGGCTGCTGGCGCGAACTGCAGTGGTGATGCGCCGTGCGGAGGTGGCTCAACAGCCATCAGCAAGGCGAAATCCCGGCGATAGTCCAGGAGAATATTGACAGGCCTCGACAACATCGTCATAGCTACATCGACATCATCGCAGCTAGGTATCCTTACACCCTAGACATCGAGATCCCTCTCGCTGTTTCGCACTTTCAACGGTGCAACGCTGGAGCAGATCTGCGCTGGCTCGCTCGCCAACAGAAACTTATTCATAGAAACAAATGCGATCGCCCAAGGGTGCGGGAGTGGCGGCATTAGTGATGACCAAACGGGCACATGGCGTCCAGCAGAAGTCGAGCATCGCAACCTGCAGTGCTTCCAGAAACTTGCGCAAGCATTATGAAGCCAACGAGATGTCTACCTCGCAGTATGCGGCCATCGTGACGGCCAACCTGCAGGAAAAGCGTGACACGAAATGGGTGAGTTCGAGACATAGTTGTACCCTTTAGGACAAGCGTACACGGTAGGGTTGAGGCGCAGCACGCAAGTTATTTTCGTCGCCAAAAGCGAATGAATGCGACCAACCGCATCGCACGGAATTGGAAAGCTCGCCACCCGAGACTGTCCTTTCTAGCCTATTGTGCGCAACTTCGCTCGCCCAGTGTGTCAAGAGTCGAGATGGCACCGGTGGACAGATATCGTGGCCTGAGGGGACAGGTGTAAGTGCTGCGCTAAGACATCCACCGAGGCTCTCCTTTTCTACGCCGGTCCGCGAGACATTCTCCAGATGTCTTCTGAAGCCACAACCCCAAGGAAGCTAGGTACCTAGAGGCTTGTCGAATTATAACGACTCGCGAGGTCATCGAAAAGGATTAAAAGTTTGTAAACATTCGGGTACCAGGTAATCATGTGTAAGCGAGCCATCTTCCAAGGTTGAGCAAATCTGGACGTCTCGCCAAGAGCGCAACACTCGCCACCCTCGTGATTTCTTCATGATACCCTTAGACTCAGCACGTAAGTATGCTTTAGCTTGAAGCAAGTCGTTGGCACGACCCAGGCCGATGGACGCGATGCCTGTACGAAGCCCGCGCAGGTACCTTACTAGCAATTCTCCGAATTACTTAGCCCTGGTACATTTAGATACACTTAACAAGTGTGCGGCTCCACGACGATAAAAGGAATTCTATGCTGAATTGGTAAGTGAGGTTTTTTTTCCCTTCAGCAAACCAGCGCAAGTATGAACATAGACGGGTTTCTTGAATCAGAAAGCTCATACTGGTGTGATGAAATGCGGCAGTAGAAGAACACGCTAAGAGGAAAAAGATATAGCCCACTCTCTTTAGTATTAAAGACTCGGATACTTAGGTTATATGAATCGCTAACCTCGACTGAGCTCGATTAGGTCCCATCAGAAGCCGGAATGACAAAACGAGTACTATTGCGCATGCGCACCCAACCATCCTCTTGTTTCTTCTTCGGCTCGGATAGCATCGTTCAAATGTTTAGGTTTGTTGTCTGAATTGCAACACCGGTCCATCGCGCACCGTGATATACGCATCAACTAAGGAAAAGCAAGGCGCTGCCTCCTTTGCCGCAAAACCAGGGGCCATCCGGAACTCCAAGCGATGGACCGTCTTCGCCACGACCAGCATCAACTCCTGCAATGCGAATTTCGCCCCGGCACAATTAAACGGTCCCATAGAAAAGGTGTGGAATGCAGCTTTGATACGTGAGACATCTTCAGGTGTGGAATGCAGCTTTGATGCGTGAGACTTCTTCCGCAGGATTGTCTTCGCTGGGGATCCAACGCTCTGGGCGAAGCACTTCTACGTCGTCTCCGTAAACACCCTTGTTACGGCCGTCCGTCCAGAACGCGGTTCCGACGACTGTGCCTGGTGGGAAGAACTCGCCGTCACTGGTTATTCCTCCCGGTAGAACTTCGCGGGGGAGCTCGCTCAGTCCGGCGGGCGCTATGCGCATTGCTTCGTCAATTCAAGCGCGAGTATACTTGCAAGGGGATAGCTTGGGGCCGGGACGTATGTCATCGGCTGTAGTAAACGTACTCGTAATCTCCTTAACTAGTCTGGCATGCGCTAAGGGGTAGTGGGCTAAGTAGTAGAACAGATTGCATAGTGTTACTGATGTACTATCTGATCCCGCGACTACTAGCAGCGAAGCTTCGGCCTGTATCTCTCGGTCTGTAAAAGCTGGCCGACCGGTGTTAGGATCTACAGTATTTGTAAGAAAATGAATCATATCCTGGCGAGAGGAAGGCTGATGAGCTCTTTGGCGCTGGAGTTGATCTTTCATACTTGTCTCCATGAACTCGCCGTACATCACTATCTCCTTGGACCTCGCACTGTCGAGCAGCTTCGATAATCCTCTCGGTCGAAGAAATGGAATCACAGGGAGAAATGGAGATCCGGCAATCTGCGCATGTCAGTAGGCATAAAGCCAATTCAAGTTGATGCATTTACCGTGTAGATGAATGTCATCATTGTTATGATAGCGTGCGGCACGTCTCGAATGAGATTCTCACCCGGCTCTTTGATCTCGAACGATCTCCAAAGCAAATGTCCCCTAAAATCTCGAACACGAGCGTGTCCACCCGAGGCGTGAAGTTCATCAGCGCCGACCAGTCCTTTGAGTCGCCATCACCGACCAAAAGCTCATTCCAACGATCAATATGCTTCTCCATAAGCGCTGCGGCACCTGACAGCGACTCCTCTGTGAAGGCCAAATTGAGCATCTTGCGCTTCTTAGCGTGCAGCGCAACGTCGATGGATGTAAAAGTGTTCTGTTCCTCTTCGTTCCTTTTTAGAGCATCGTAAAATGGCGCACTTCTTACATTTGCCTTGCTGCAGTATATACCTTAAACCCTACCTCCTTCACTATAGAAAAAGAATTATATCTATTATTAAATAAATCTCTCTAAATATATTATTAAGTAGAGGTAAAGGAAATGTTATTATTGCTGCAGGCGCGCAAATGCGAGGATGCTGCCAAGCTTTCTACCGAATTTGGTACATGACAGTTTGATCTCACACTAGATCCGCTTTGTGCCCCCGCCCCGCCAACTTTACTACCCACTACCAACTTCTGTTAAGAAACTCAATACTAAACTACATACGACGACTTCTCTTGTCTTTCATACCCTTTCATGCCCCTGTGCAGCAGCCTTTTCATCAGTGTCGTCTGATCCACCAAATGATCGATCAATCTCAGTACAACATTGGGGTGCCAGCAGAAGATTTGGCCTTATATACGCCTGGAGGATATCATCCAGTGCGTATCAACGATCGCTTCAGACATGGGCGTTACGAGATCTTGAACAAGCTCGGCTTTGGGTCGTTTTCCACTGTCTGGCTAGCCAGAGACCATCAGTAGGTCATTGCTTCTTCCTCTGCCGTACCCTCGGCTCATGCAAATGGCAGAAACCACTGCAATGTATCCATTAAAGTTGTCGTTGCCAACAAATCAGATGCCCAACACGGCGAGCTTGAAATCCTGGATCACATCAAAGCGAATGGTGATCCGCAGCACCCCGGTCGCAAGCACATCATGCAACTTATGGAGTCGTTCCACCATGACGGCCCCAATGGACGACATCTATGTGTTGTCTCAGAACTGCTCGGACCCAAAACAACTACCGTCGCTGAGAAATGCCAAAATCATCGCCTGGGTAGTAGGTTAGCTCGGCGAGTTTCCCAGCAACTTCTGCTGGCTGTGGATTATCTCCATTCATGTGGCGTGGCACATGGAGGTAACACAGTTCCATTGATACTTTCACTTCAATTTCTGATTTACGGTAGACATCCACATGGGCAATGTTTTGTTCCGCCTTTCTGAGACTGAGCGCTCCTCGTTGGAACGTATCGAAGAATTAAACACTCCTCTTCAAGGGAATGTAACCAGAAAGGACGGTGCATCTCTCGATAAAGGCATGCCAGACTACCTTGTAGAGCCGATAGAATACTATGCGAAGAACAAGGAGCATCTTGATGAAATACAGCTTGTGGATTTTGGCGAGTGTAAGTGCTCTTCTAACGACTCTTTCTCTAAGCCTATGATACCAAAACCCACAGCGTTCTTCGTTGCGAGTCCACCGAAATCGATATACACGCCAATGTCTCTGCACCCCCCGGAGCTAGTATTTCGTCGCACTCTAAGCAAAGTGATAGATATCTGGAACCTTGGCTCAACAGTAAGAACTTTCAAGCTGTCCCTTCAGAGAAGCGCTAACCTGGTCACAGACCTATGAGCTCGTCATCGGACGCACGCCCTTCGAGGCTGACTTTGACGACCGCGAGTTGATTCCACAGTTCCAAAAGGTGGTAGGCGGAGTCCCTGTTGAATGGGTTCTTGACGCGATCAATGACGGTGTGTTAAGGGAGAGGCCCAAAAGTTCGTCCTTGTCAATGCTACAGAAACTTTCGAGTCTAACTAACATCCGAAAGATTTCTCCGCCGAAGGTTTCCTCTCCTTGGAAGAGGAAATAAAACGTTCCTACTCCGATGACTTTGATCGTAGTACGCTGGAGCTGGATGAAGAGGGTCTCCAAACGCTTGGGCGCTACCTTCGGAAAACGTTGGTGGTGGACCCTGCGCACAGAGCCACCACGAAAGACTTGCTGCGAGATGCATGGGTTTCTGCTACGGGTGTCTGAAATTCCACATGCAGGGGCGAAACCAGACCTCTTGCTCCCAGCTAAAGCCGCGGAGACTCATCCCTGCCTTGTACTAAACCTAAGAGAAATCTCGAGCGCCGGGCGATTTGCAGAAAACCAGAACGTGGTCAATCTAGGCCTGATACCTCGGGTCGTAAACAGAAACGATTGCGGTCTCTGCAGACTTATTTGTCGCGGCTCTAGCTACGCTCATAGCTCCTTGACAAGTATCAATTTTGGGTGCCTTTTGTATGTGGCCTAGAAGGACACCCCGGTGCATGACAGCGACCAACTAGTCGTCTTCGCTGCACCCTTTCCTCTTTGCTGCGAGCATAAGAGTCGAAGAGCCAGATGCGAACATTACGTTGCCCATACACGTCCTTGGCAATAATGATTGGGAACGACCAGCTTGTCCCACAGGTCGACGTCGGAACCCAAGAATCAATGTGAGCATTGTCAGGAGTTGGCTTTCTATTTGCGAAAATCAGCATGACAGTCACTGTAAATCTCACATCGGAGACATGTCTCGGCCCTGGACTGCGCAATTAAAGCTTATCGACGTGCATGAGCGATACGTGGTGGCTGCTAGCTGCTGGTCCAGATATGTGGCACTGAGTTACGTATGGGGACCCCCTCACCTCCAGGCTTCAGCGCAGCGAAGAGTAAAATGAACCCGTGCCGCAGCAATAACAGTGTCGTAATGACGTTACCTCCGGTACTTCCTGCAACCATAGAAGATGCGACCACATTTCGTCAAAGTACTGGGTGAGACGTACCTCTGGGTAGATTCCCTATGCATGGCCCAGGATAGCAGCGACAGACTCGAAAAACTAAAGCAGATGGATCTCATTTATGCCAATGCATTTTTGACTATCGTTGCTGCGTCTGGACAGAATGTCAGCGCAAAGTTACCAGGGGTCCGTCCCGACTCTCGCCCCGGCCAGCTCATCTAAAGCTTTGAAGGCACCGAGATTGCCATCCTTCCGCGCATGGGGACTCTCATAGGTAGTTCGCGTTGGGAGTCAAGAGGCGGCTTATTGTAATATGATTCGAGTGGACTATGTGTCAAAAGGGTGGGCAGAAGCACCCGTATTGGACACACTACCGCGGCTTGCCTATTTGAATTCACCTACGTCTGGCATTTCTCGAGAAATTGGAGCTTCTGCACACCGATATTAGTATGAGAAGACAGGCGTCAGAAGCGAGTGCGTTCTAGAAGGTAGTAAGCTGTAGTAGCGTAAGGCTCATGGAAGGAGGCTGTACCTCACTGTGCGGCGAAGATGCGCTGGATCCCACTGTTCTGGGTATTTCGAGTGTAAGATTTTGACCTTGGCACTATGTAACACGTTGGAGTCTGCCGTTTGCATGTGCTCCTTGATTAGCCGACGGCATGCATCGCTCTCACCTGTCCAAAATTGATTGCAGGACTGAAAATCTCGTATATACTTGTCAAAATGTATCCCTCTGCCGACTGTGATCTTCCATGATAGCTAGACAATCTGTATCATCTTAACCTGACCATGATCTTGCTCATTGATGATGGTTCCATCATCATTGATGAGATCCGCAAGGAAACAGCTCCCGACATTAACATAATGGTCGCCCTCTTTTCGTAGCACAAGTGGCGCATCGCAACCTTTCAACAGGAAAACCTCATCTTCTTCAGCGATGTCACGGGGGAATAACCCAAGACGCCCGCCCTTTGTAAAGCCAATTCGGTATCCGAATACGTTCTCGATCATAACTTGTATACGGACTAGGCCGATAATCGTGGAGTCTTGAATTAATGTTTCCTCCATTTGCTCGATGTCGGATGCGTCTAGTAAACCTAAACGACTAATGAACTCAGCGATATGAGTTTCATTATTCCAAGTGTTCGTTGCAAAAATAGATCCCTGGGGAATTCCGAGATCGAGGAGATACTGCTTGTACAGTACCTTGGCCAAGTACGCGGTGCCCGCTTCGTTATCCGACGGCTCTCGTATAAAATTTTCCACCTGTAACACCTGTACCAAAGCACCTAGGAAAGATTGCGCAGTAGCATACAATGAGGGTCCCCCCCCCAAGTCGATGAACCAGCGCAGCGTCCCTTCAAAATTAGATGCAAGCTGCGGTAATTGTGTCGGTATGCCGTCCAATTTCATAGCGGGGCAAATAAGAGTTCGTTGATGAAGTGCAGCTTGATGGCGATATTCATCGAACGCGCTTGATGCTATGCGGGGCAGGGTGCCACCTATATAGCGCTTTGTTCCATCTTTACCGACATTGCAAAGATTGGGAGCCCAAGAGGGCAAGCCAGGCACGAGAACCCAGCCGGATCCATATCCTGCAAGTCTCATGAACCAAAGATCACAAGTCACTTCTATTGCTGGATTGGTACGTTGATGCACGTTACGATACCAATTCAAATGTTGCAACCAGACTTCAACAAGCCCACAATAGACATCTGCTACGGTCGTATGAGGGGAGTAGTCAGGTTGCACCAGTAAGCCTATGAGGCCAGATAATCCATAAACATAGTCCTTTGGGTTCGTTGCGGAGAGTGACGGCGCCATCATGGCCATGCTGATCCCAAGGTTGAGGTAAAGGTCCGCAGGAAAGCCCGTTCCACGGAGCTGTTGGAATGTTCTTGCTGCCTTAATGCGAAATACTGTTCCTGGTTCGATTCCTATGGTCATGAGACGATGCCAGGTAATTCGGTCAAAGTATTCTGGCCTATTATCCTCTTTGTGAACCGCACGCACCCATTGATTCCAAGGCTGCAAAGTCAACAAGAACAGGTAATGGAACAACCTGTTACCGCAGATAAATACGAGATCCGCTGCTAGTGCGACTTCTTGAAAGATCCAGACTCTAGACCAGTAGGGCGCCTGGAAGAAGGTGAAGGCCCAACCCATCTCTGTGTGCAGTATCGGATGCTTCTGTATCCATTCTACAGGATCTTCCGGAACTTCCCGGATGACTTCGGACAATTCCATACTAACGAGTTCGGCGAGGTTTCGGTTATGCCGTTCCATTAAAGACTGCATCTCGCCGCCAAGCATGTTGTAGAAATCCATTCCAGCATTGAGTTCAGTAGTCGGCCGGCCTAGCCAAGCGAAAACGCATTGTGCGTTCGGATATATTGTCTTCATAAGCGGAACTTGGTGGTTCTGTTCCGTGGTGTCTTGCTGATTTATGCATATAGCATCGGCCCAGAGTCTTCTCGAATGCTTCGGTGTATGAGATGCTCCGCCCTTGTTCCAATGATAAAAGACATCTCCGAGGGCGCCAGCTATATTTCTGGTTACGGCTATGCGTCGACCGTCGACGAAAATCTCTTGAGTATCTTCCACATTGCCCCAGACGTATGAAAGGGCAAAGAAGTCCGGCTTGTCTAGAAGAGACACGACGCTTAGACGGCAGACAATGTCGGGCTCTGTGGAGACGATCTCAATGAGTCTGATCTCTTGTCGCGCTGGATCCAGGGGGCGATAAAGAGGTTCAGATGGATTGGTCTCCATGGTACTTGAAGCATGGCCTTGGGAGTCCGTATATGATGTTATCGGAATGATGGTTGTATCAAGTACCCCGCAATGAGGTGAAAACCTTCGGTGAGGCGAAGCCACGAGGCTGCGCCCTCACGGTTTAGGCAACTACGATCAAGGCCCCAACAACCACAGCCCCAGCGCAACTTCAAACAACGCTCATCTTGATATCTTAGAAGAAAAAATTGCAGTCCAAATTATGATTACCAATTCACAAGCGTGATCACTAAAAATGCCGTACCCATAAAATATGTTTTTCTCTTTGTCCAAACAGCAACGACATCCATCTATGCAGCCTCTTAAAATTACATCAACTGCAAAACATGTCCTCTAAGAGGCTTTAGCATTCCAATACTATTACACCCTGTGAAGCATGTCATAAACTCCACTAAAACAGGACAAAATTATTGCTGTGACGGTTATATGCACAGCACCCAATTCAACCATCCCATCAAAATATCCACCAAACCCTACTATGTCAATCCAGACCTCTTACTTTCATCAAAAGATCCACGTGCAAGCCGAATGCACCCAACTACATAATCCAAACCTCCACCGCAAACTCAAGACCTCACTTCAACACATTCTTACGTTCCTAAGACCGAAGACAACGGTTTCTAGGGCCCATGTACTTAATATTGTAAAACAAAGTACCTATCAAAAGACGACTTGCCAACAGCTCATGCGAAGGAACCATCCCTTTCAAAATAGACCACATGCATGCGCGATGTGCTTAAAATATCAAACTTTAATAAAAGCCAAGGAGAGCAGTGATATGCACTGTCCGCCCTCGAATCTAAAACTTTTTCTCGACTTCTGCAATGCAGACCATTCACAAACGCTGCTGAACGAAGACATGTGGAGCCTTCAAATTCTCATTATAAAACTCCGCATCGACATCTTCATAACTCATATCTGCAAATCTGTTTGAAAGTAAGTCGAGATTTCTTTCATGTAGTTAGATACAAACAAGTCCTTATTTGGAAAGATTCAATAGCTGGTTCAAATGAAAAGAGGAAATAAAATGTTGTATTTTCCCGATGCTATGCTAAAAACCCGCCCTCTCAGGAACGAGCGAGAAGGGGAGCAATGCGCACTCCAAGCGCCCAAAAGTCCAGAAAACCCCTTCACCAATACACATGCAATCCCTGACCCAAAAGTTGAATACAGAAACGAGGCAGTGCACTACCACGCATCCAAACCCCAAGCAAAATAAGCCTCCAAAGAGACAACCCACTCGTCGTATGATCAAGACCTCCTCCTTCCCTGATCTTCAGGCGGCGGTCCCGGAATCATAACCTTGAACGGCATCTCCCTCACCGGCCCTGCCTGTGCACCTCCGGAAACAGGCGGATACGGACTGATATGCGCTGGCGCAGGTGCCAACGGTGGCGGTCCAGAGCTCTTGGGTCTCGGGGCCGTGCGTGGACCGTATGGTGAGGGGTAGTTGAAGGTCGGTTGCGCGGGGAGAGGTGCTGGTGCGAGAGCGGGCATTCGTGACCCTGATATAGATCCTGGAGAAGGACCGGGGTTGGAAAATGGATTGGAGCCTGAGGGTACAGCGGCAAGGGGCGAGTGCTGTAGCATTGAGGACTGCGGTGGGTGGGTTGCTGCTGGGTAAATGGTTTGTGGACCGGAGGGGTATGCCTGTGTTGGGGACTGTGTAAAATATTCTTGCTGATGATGTTGCTGTTGCGGCGGTGGAGGTGGAGGCAAGGGTTGTAGAGGTGGCCCTGGTGCATACGCTTCCGGTGGGGGAGGAGGTTGGGGATGGGTTTCAGCTTGCCCTGTCGATTTTCGATGTTCGCTTGATGTAGACAGGCGACCTCCTCTTCTGCTCGTCGATCGCGGTGTTGGCGTGCTTACCTTGCCATTCACTTTCTCATCAAGTTCTTTCTGGCGTGCTTTACGTTCGGCCCACCATATCGTCATTGAATGGCTTCGCTTCTCGCTCTTCACACGCGGTTTTCGCTTCGATGTTGACGATGAAAGAGGCGTGCCTGTCGTGTCTTCCATCTGTAAATTGTCATAGTTGCTGAGAGGGGTTGTGTTCATGTACGCTTCCGAGGTGTGTGGTCCAGGCTGTGTGGCGAGACTATCTTGTTCCTGTATGCTACGTGCTTGTGGTGTAGCTTGGAAAACGGATGCGACCGGCTGCTGAGATGAGACTGGGGAACTGTTGACACCTCCTGATGCCAATGGTTGCGGATCGATCAGGAATTGATTTTGGCCTTCGCTCATTGATTGCAATGTTGAAGGTGCGTTTTGGGCTTGGCTGTAATCACTTCCTTCAGTAGCCCTCTTTCGTGGACCTTTTTTGATTCCATAGTCGCTTCTGCGGCCGACATTCTTGCTACCCGCTGGTCTCCCTCGCTTATAATTCGAACCACTCGAATAAGTATCATCCTGCGAGATAGTTGGATCCTCATCGCCAGAACTAGTGACAGCCGATTCCTCTCGCATCTCTTGGATTCGCTGATGTAGCAGGGCGTTGGCAGCAGTCTTCTGTCGCTTAGCAGCGCGGCTGTCTGGCTCCGGTGTCTCCGAAGTTTCTTGCACCGTCGGCTGAGGTTGATTGAATCTGCTAACACCCTTCTTTCGCGCACCTCCCCATCCATTGTGCTTCTTCGGCGTATTAGTGCCGGTGCCAGATTCGTTCTCAAAACGACGAGTAGCACGTCTCTGTCTCTTCCCAGCTGCTCGGCCTTCATTATCGTCTTCTTCCTCATCTTCGCTTGGTGCAGCAGAGCCGAGCATCTCTCGAGCTCGACGTTGCCGAAGCTCTCTGCCACCGACCTTTTCACTGCCGACACGCTGGAGGAACGGATCCTGGGTACCAGGTGCCTTCTTCGGATCAAAAACATAGCCATAGATATCGGCTTCTTTCATGTCCTCATGTACGAGATCTGGCACTGGTATGCGGCCGCCATTGGCTGGTTTCTTCGGAGGATGAGAATGCGGGGCAGTCTAATATTGTCAACAATTGTATATAGCAGAAGTTGTGATGTACTCACCCTCGCGTCAAGCCTAAGATACTCGTCTTGCCATGCCTCCAAAATTCTTTGCGTGTTCTCGGCTAGGCGAAAAAGGGTCTCAGTGCTTCGTTCGGATGGTTTAAACTTGGTAAGTGCCGCGATAATTTCCTGAGGATCTGACATTGGCTTGAAACGTGTCTGGAGGAGGTAATCTGCTCGATCCTCACACTCTGACTCCTTGGGTAGCCTATGATCTTCGACCCAAGGCCCAGGGAGCTCTGAGTCTGAGAGAGTGTCGTCGTCTGGGTCCAATAACTGCGGCACTGATGAGGCAGCCGGCGTCGATGCGCCATCGTGAGGAGTTTGTGTGGTTGATTGCGGGAGCAGTTTGATCTGTGGGACTACGGGTTGAGGGTTGGGCGGTGGTCTTGCTTCAGTTCCAAAGATCTCGGCCAACTGCGCTCTCAGGTCTGGCGGCGGCGACCCTAGCGGCGTATGCGATTCACTCTGGACATCTTCCATAAGCCCTGCCTCCGCAATGTGTGCTGTTTCCTCGTCTTCAGATTCGGATTCATCGTCGTCTTCTTCGTCAGAGGAGACATCGCGCATGAGTACTTCTTTTTGGGGTTGGTCTGAATCCTTGGCATCCTCGCTTGCCGACTCCTGATTGGACGATTCGTCCTCATCATCCTCTGCAAGTGGAAATGTGGGTGCAGCGAGTCGACTTGTACGCACTCTTGTAGGTGAGATAGTTCGGTTGAGCCCTCCTCTTCCTCGGCCTCTTCCACGCCCTCTGCCTCTGCCTCTGCCCCCACGACTTCCTCGTCCACCGCGCCCACCTCGACTGCCTCTACCCCTAGTCAGTGCTCGGGCAGTGGCCAGCTGGAGCTCATCCGTCTCATCAGATGTATCGGAGGGCAATGGCGACGGTGCAGACTCATACCATTTGGATTGAGAAACTGTCTTTTGTTTTTTTTCGGGTGGTTCGTAGATGGGAGTGACGGGTCTCCTTTCGTCAAGATCTTCCTGAAACTCGCGTGACAGACCATAAACGACCAAAAGAGGATCCTCCCATTCAGCGTAGACCTCATGACCCGTTCCTCCATAGGTGGAAAAGCTTGAAGATGTTCGAGTTGCTTTCCTTTTCAGAGGCAGTAACGAGCCGTTTGCTTGACTTGGACTGAATTTCGGTGGGACAGCATCTGTCTTGTCCCGTTTCGCGCCTCGTGCGGAGCGTGTGCGCAATGCTGGCACCTCATCCTCGTGCTTATTATTCGGCTTTTGCGAAGAACGCAGAGGATGTTTTCTGTGGGCAGGCATAGTGAGAAGAAAGGCCGAGAGTCAATACCCAGGACAATTTGATAACAAAATCGAGCAATCGAGCTGGATGTGCTGCATGTACAGTCCCGGCGATCTGTCGCGGAGGCGTGCTTGCGGTAGCGCGGATCCAGGCCTGTCAGGGTGACAGACTAAATGTGGACGCAAATGAACGCTGGAAATACGAGGGGCTCATCAAAGAGCCGTCGCAAGTGCATGTAACTTGATGATTCAAGGAATCGCATAGAAAAGAGATGGTATCTTCAAGTGAGGCGCGGGCTTGATTGTGGTGATCTTTGTCTGGGCGATGAATCTGCAGCAGCGCAAGAATCGCTTGGCGCTCGTCTGATTGGCCCGCAACGGCGACGCTAACGGCTGACGGGCATCGCGGTGGGCCCCAGACAACAATGGCGGTCGTGCAGCTCGACTGCTAGCTGCTCTCCACCTTTGCTGCAGCGGACAGCTGCATTGCGTGCATATTCTACTCCGAGTCCTGCTCGCTCTTGTCTCACCGCACAGCCATGCCTCCTAAAACAGTCGAGGAGCAGCTGGCGGAGCTCGAAATGGAGGCCGAGACACCTGCTCCACCCCCACCGAAGAGCTCCAAAGCACCTAAAGCGCGAAAGAGCTCCGAGCAAGAGATCGATGCCCTGAAAGAGCTCGAGGAGCTTGAGGCTCTGGAGAAGTTCCAACGGCCCGACATTGCTCGCCCGTCAAGTCGTCCCAACACACCCAAGCTTGCGTCGTCATCCACAACCTCCAGCAACACTCGCCGCACGGGTATCGTCACGCCGTCCTCTACCGGGTCCGCACGAACGAGCGAGGACAAGGCTCAAGCACCTCGACGGTCCGGCGAGAGTGCACGATCGTTCCATCAGAGCTTCGCTCCTACCGAAGAAGAGCCCTATAAAGCCCCGCCAGAGCCCAAGCAGGCCGGTGGTAGCTGGTGGGGCGGCCTTCTGTCCAGCGCAACGGCGACCGCCAGTGCTGCCCGAGAGAAGGCGGAAGCTGCGTACAAAGAGATTCAGAGAAACGAAGAAGCACAGCGATGGGCTGAACAGGTGCGCGGCAACGTTGGCGCATTGCGAGGCATGGGTGAGCAGGCCACTCTCAAGATGGTAATCTACGAATACAGTAACTAATACCCCATACAGGCGGCGAACTTGGAAAGCGCGCCCTACCGACCTTTACCAATATACTGAACACCCTCGCTCCGCCCATCTCCCAGCACGAACGTCTTCAGATCCACATCACGCACGACCTCATCGGCTACCCCTCCCTCGATCCGATCATCTACCAGACATTCTCCACGGTTATGGCCCAAGTAGAAGGCGGAGATCTGCTCGTCATCCAGCGAGGTTCGGAGTCAACACAGCGTCGCGGTTCTATCGATGGATACCGAGGCGGTGGTGCCGGATGGAACGATGGCCCTTGGTGGCGCCATACTGATAAGCGGGATCTTAGTGTTGTCAAGGGCTTAGTAGAGGGCACGAAGCTTACGAGAGTGAGCGCAGAGTCCTATGCGCACGAGTTTTTTGCTGCAAGAGGAGGCGTGGAGGAGGCTGCGAAGCATGCGACCGAGATTCTCAGCGAGACAAACCCTGTTAGAAGCAGCGACATCTTCCTTGCGATTCAGGCCATCAACCACCAAGCTCCGGAGGACCTGTTCGCAGGCTCAGGATCATCAGAGGCTGAAAAGGAAGGCGGTGTGCAAGAGCAGAAGGAAGTAGACGAGCTCGTCTCGTTTGCCATCTACTTACACGATCCCATTCACAGCATCAGCTTCAAGGCGCTGAGCCAAGCTTTCCCGGTGAAGTGGGTTGAATGGCTCGATGCCCCTGCCCCAGCGGAAGCGGAAGGCGAGGAATCACAACTGCCACCTGATATTCAAGAGATTATCAATAGCGGTGGAGTCGATCCTCGAGAGTGGATTGCCGAGTGGCTTGAGGAGACCATCAGCTTGAGCGTAGGCATTGTTGCCCAGCGATATGTTGCAAGGAGAATGGGCGTTGGCGAAGGAGGCATTGGACGTGGGAAAGCGCGTGAAGCTAACCTGGAGGCTGGGGCAGCTGAAGCAGCGAGAGCTAGCATCCTCTGATATGTCACCCGGTAGCACGAGTATCATCATTTCAACGGTGTTCTGGAGCACTATAAGAGGGACACCCCTTCCATTGTTTATTGTTCAGGCGTAAGAGACTTCCAGGGCATCTTGGTTGTTCGTTCCCATAGCTTTGATAATGCAATACAGCCTTTGGTAACCTTTCCAATGAATGTTCCTTCGCGCGTCCAGTGACTTCAAGGACTCGTAGCTATTCTTTCAACGCTCGCGCCGTCGGGCGAGCGAATAGCTTGTATCTTTCCATCTTCTTCGTCCCGCCTCAACTCCTTTCAGTCACTAGGATCTTGGAGCTTTCCAAGAATTCGTCTGAAGGACGGTATCAGAGCCCACCAATTGTTGCCCAGTTGAAATGAGCCAGATGATCTAGATCAGGTCTTTCTGCCACTCCGATCTGTACATCCATGACTTGACACCGGCCGTGAATTGTGTTCCTTCTTCCCAGATCTCTGCAATAATATCTCCGAGCTGCTTGACCAGTTCGTAACACTAGAAGCCCTCTGAACGACCACTCCCTCTCTCTTTCTATGCTTCGACTACCCAGCTTCTCGTATTATCGTCGTAATGATTTCATAGTGTCCCCAAACGTTGCGAGAAAACTCATTTGGCCGCTTTCTTGTCCTTTTTCTCCTTCTTGCCGCCGCGCAGCAACTCGAGGTGCCCCGCCTTCTCGCCGAGCATCTTTTCCGTCTGCGCGGTGAGGCCGGACGCGTGCTTCTTCTTGATCTTCTGCTGGCTGATCAATTTCGCTTTCTTCGGCTTGATGACTCGTGCGCCGCGTTGGGGGCCGCTGGGTCTGTAGAGATTTGGGTCAGTAGCTATTTCGGGAAGCGAAGAGAAATTTGAGGCAGCAGTACCTTTTGGGTCCGGCTTTGGAGGACTTCTTGATCGCGCCTTGAGCCATTGCGAGAGCGGTTGTTCTGACGGATTGGTGGTAGTACGTCGAAGACTGCTTGAGCGGGGTGTTGCGCGCGGGACTAGAGCTGTGGTCGGCCGTGGGATAAATTTCGAAGCTCCAAAAGTTCGCGAACTCTTGGCATCTGTCCCGCCTCAGCGCACTATGCCACTTCGGTTGAGGCGCTCTGTGGGGAGATGGACACTTTAACCGCAGGCAATTCGTCCCATCCCTTCTCCATCAGCCCGAGGACCCGGATCCAAGACCAGTCGACCCGCGAGACTGACTGGCGATGAAGAGATGGAAAGGTCATTGATGTTCAAGTTGGGGCTACGCCACAGTGCGAGTACGCGGAAGAATTAGCCCAGCATCCAATAATGGCAGTCTCCTCGCAGGATAGATCATGTCTGCAAGGGGAAGCGCACAGAAACGCATCGTGTTAATATGTCGAGCATGCCAAGTCATCAATCGAGCATGTAAAGAGCATGGCAGACGGGCATCCGGTGCCACCTGCCAAGGACCTAGACGGCCGTATATGGCAGACTTCTCGAAGTCTTTCATTTATCCACATTGAAATAACCGGGATCGTCATATCGGACCGTTGCTGGGCATGCATCGTGACTTCGTTGGTTCCTGGATAACGGCTTGGATCTTTGCTGCAGGACACGGCTAGAAGATTAAGGGGATAGTTCACGATGCGTGAACAGCAATATAACCTGGAGCTTCCCCGGAGCTGGATCATGATGTGAGGGACCTGTGATTCGCCATCTAGCATTCATTGTCAACATGGAGAGGTTCCCGAAGCTCTGCTTGAGCGTCCTATCATTCTGTCTCCTGCTCCCAAGCTTCGTCACTGCAATTGGCCAGAAAGCAACGATCGACTTCACGGCTGGCAATGGAAGCTACCTCCTCGCAACCCGTTCCTCTTCTGTGAATCTCGTCCTTGATGGTGCAGACTGGCCTGGTGTTCTTCGCGCAGCCAACGATCTCGCCGTTGACTTTGGACGCATTACCGGTCTCAATGGCACTCTGACTACAAATGGCAAATCGGGATCGAAGAGTGCCGCCAACATTTTCAATGTCACTGGTATCAAAAAAGACTGGAGCGTCAATTCTGCTGCTGCTGGGAATACGACCTCGAAGGGAACGATCATTGCTGGGACGATTGGCAACTCGAGCTTTATCGATGCGCTTGTGAAGAGTGGGAAGCTTGATGTCAGCGCAATTGACGGAAAGTGGGAGGCTTTTGTCAGTGCTGTTGTGAAGAACCCGACGAACGGGACGGATGAGGCGCTTGTCATTGCCGGTAAGTAACTTTCTATCTAACTACTCTCTGACCTCTTTTCGAATTGTGACTGAGTGCAATACAGGAAGCGATCGTCGTGGCACAATCTACGGTCTCTACGATGTCTCCGAGCAGATCGGTATTTCCCCTTGGTACTGGTGGGCGGATGTCACTCCCAAATCGCATGATGCTGTGTACGCTTTGAAAACCACCAAGGTTCAGAAGTCCCCAACTGTCAAGTATCGAGGCTTCTTCATCAACGATGAAGCACCAGCGTTGACTGGATGGGCGAATTCTCACGGCTATCCTAAGTCAAAATATGGTGCTCCGTGGAATGCCGATTTCTACTCACGAGTGTTCGAACTACTATTGCGGTCCCGCGCAAACTATCTTTGGCCCGCGATGTGGAACGGCATGTTTGGCGTAGATGATCCAAGAAACCAGCCCCTTGCAGACGAATATGGTATCGTGATGGGGTCCTCGCACACGGAACCCATGATCCGTGCAACAAAAGAGTGGTCTACTTTTGGGACCGGTGTTTGGGGCTGGACCGAAAACAACGCAACGATCAAGAAGTTCTTCACTGACGGTATCGAGCGCGGCAAGAACTACGAGAACGTTATTACTGTCGGCATGCGCGGGTATCACGATACGGCGATGAGCGCAGATGTTCAAACTGATGTGCTTGAAGACGTGGTCAATTCGCAGCGAGATATCATTGAAAAGGAGTATGGCGACGCGAGTAAGGTGCCGCAGATGTGGTGCTTGTACAAAGAGGTCCAGGATTACTTCGAGGCGGGCATGAAGGTGCCAGACGACGTGATCTTGCTGTGGACTGAGGACAACTTCCAGTACATTCGTAGGCTTCCGGTCGGCGATGAGAAGAAGAGGTCTGGTGGGGCTGGTGTTTACTACGTAAGTTGAAGCAACACGGCAAGGATAATAAATTGGCTAATGCGAGTCCCAGCATTTCGACTATGTCGGCGACTCCCGCAACTACAAGTGGATCAACACCATCCAACTTCAGAAGACTCGCGACCAGATGGCTCTCGCTCACGCCCGTGATGCCAATCAGCTCTGGATCGTCAATGTCGGTGACATCAAACCCTACGAGATCCCCCTGTCTCACTTCTTTGACATTGCGTACGATATCGAGCTTTGGGACGAGAAGAGCGTACCGAAGTGGCTTCAGGGTTGGGCTGCTAGGACTTTCGACGAAGAGCACTCGAAGGCGATCGCGGATGTGGTAGACAAGTACAGCTTCCTGGCTAACATGCGCAAGTTCGAGAACATCGAACCGAACAGCTTCAGCGTTCTCAACTACGAGGAAGCCGACAAGATTCTTGCGCAATGGGTCGACCTTGGGAAGAAAGCCCAGTCAGTCTACGACAGTCTTTCAAGCTCTCAACAACCGTCTTTCTTCGAGATGGTACTGCATCCTGTTCTTGCTGGCGGCAACTTCGTCGATATACAGGTGGCAGGTGAAAGAAACCAGATCTACTCCGGCCAGGGCAGGAACAGTGCAAATGTGTGGCTCCAGAGGGTCATTGATGGAATGAAGAAAGATCATGATTTAACCAAGCAGTACCACCAGCTCCTTAGTGGCAAGTGGAACCATATGATGGACCAGACCCATCTCGGATATCAAGGCTACTGGTGAATACAGCGAATCGTTGCACGTGAAAGCGCAAGCTAATTGGGATACAGGCAACAACCAATGCGGCAGTCTTCACCCTTCCTTCGTTGGGTCCAGACTTCTGAGAGGTCTCTCTCTGGCGACCTTGGTGTCGCAATCGAAGGCAGCAACGCTACCGTTCCTGGAGACGACATCTGGCATGACAATGGTGGCGGCTCGCTCACCTTAGCGCCGGTCACACCCTACACTCCTGCACGCTGGATTGATATCTTCAACATGGGCATCAACTCTTTCGACTGGAAGATCTCCGCCGAACCGTTCGTCAAAGTTTCCAAATCTTCCGGCACCATCGCTGCCGACGGCGATGACGTGCGCGTCTACATTGACGTAGATTGGTCGAAAGCGCCCGCAGGAACCGGCATGACAAGTGTAATCAACATCACCAGCTCAACCGACTATGGCACCCAGTACTCGGCGCCCAAGATCAATCTACCGATCAACAACACCGTTCTCCCATCCTCCTTCAGCGCCGGCTTCGTAGAGACGAGCGGCTACGTTTCTTTCGAAGCAGAACATTACACGCGGCTCGCTTCGTCCGGAAACCTATCCTACACGGTCCTTCCTGGCTACGGTCGTACCCTGTCTGCCCTCACGCTCTCAGACTACTTAGCGGAAGGCCTCACTTCCGCCACTGCCCCAGCTCTAGAATACGATTTCTACACATTCACACCAACAACCGCCGCCAAAGCTCTCAATCTCACACTCATCCTCTCCCCATCTCTCAACGTCAACCCCAAGAAACCCTTAGCATACATCGCGAAGATCGACGATATGGAAGAGAAGAGGCGGCAATACGTCATCGACCAAAAGCAACCTGACTTCCCGGTCGGCTGGGGTGAGGCGGTCAAACGGTCTGCTTGGCAGAACACGACTTCTTGGGGCGCGGTGGCTGCGGGTAAGCATACGCTGAAGTTGTGGTTGGTCGAGGCGAATGTCAATTTGCAGAAAGTTGTTATTGATCTTGGGGGTGTGAAGGAGAGCCACAACGGGCCGCCGGAGAGCTGGAGGGTGGGTGGGAATAGTACGGTTGTGAGGAGGTGGCTGCATTGATGAAGCGGAGATGGATTGCGGGGTACATAATGTTTTTACATGTATGAAAACTTCTAAGACTTTTAAATATGTGCACACATTTCCTGGTTTCTAATGTACCGAACCTCTGCCCGAGGCGGACGTCCCGTCTTCCACAACTCTTACTAATCGACCCTTTGGTAGGTATATAAACCCATCATTTGTGTTTCCTACATTCCTTCTTCACACTACCGCAGCTCGTTATCAATTGGAGAAGAAGTACAGCAGATAATATGGAGTATAAGTTCGTCAGTACCAGCATCTATGCGATCCAAGAGACGGCTCGCTCAGAAGGCTACGTCGCAGCTATCTGGAAGTCTCCAGAATTCTACGGTATCTGAGCCCATGTTATATTGGGGCTGTGGGTATATAAACCTGACTAGAATCTCCTCTACTTCTCTTCTTCACACTTTTCCGCCTTCTTGCTATCAAAAATATGGCCGCAAACGAAGTTATGCTCGATTTAACAATCGACGACTATGTACCACATGCATGACTTATTTTCAAAATAAGCAAGAGTACAAGAGCATGTGTCACAGAGATCTTGAAGTATCAAGAGCTAAAGGCTATATCCATTTAGCGGTAATTGAGAAAATATGGAGGGACTTGCTGATGCAGTCTGGGCAAATACTAGCTCGGGGGTTTTTGGGTATATAAGTCAACTCAGCGAGTTCTTCTTCACTACTCTGGTCTGTTTGTATTAAAATGTCCAGCAAACACGTATCATGTGCGGTCTAAAATCAAGACACAGCAGCGCGCATATAACCCCCAATTCTAAAGCTTAATACGACCTGATCATGTTTTCTAAACATAGATCCTCCGTACACATTTGCGTCCTATTCGGGAATAAATCAAAAGGACCTAGCTGTATAGCTCATGTTCGCCTCTTTGCGAACGCTAAAATTTTATTAAAAAGGAACTGCAAAGATGTTATGGGTTAGCAGAGATATATAAACAAACCGAGTTCTGCTGGACACTGTCTCCATTTCTTCACACTCCTGCAATTGTGTCTATTAAATAATGCATTTATGAAGAAGTATGCGTAATTACTTTCCAAACCTAGCGATGTAGACTTCATGTGCTGAGCATTTCGACCTTCCGTATCAAATAGCAATTTAAATAAAAATGACAGAGACAAGCTTTTATGCAGCCAAAGTCATACTTTAGTAGCTTATCCAAAAGGCGCATGAATGGCGTGCATGTTTTCCTAGTCTCAGTGGGTGGTGGGAATAGATATATAAACACATTCTACCTTCCTTTCTGCTCTCCTTTTCTCTACACACTGCGAGGATTTGAGTTCAATAAATAAAACTCTTGAACGACGAGTTGCATGTACTCGAACTCTGTCTCAATTAGAAGCGTACAGTTTCTAGAGACATGATTCTAAAGAGCAACAATTTGGCACATGATCATATATATTATAACGGTATCGCTGCGTACGTAATGCTTGTTGAAGGTATACAAAATTGCTGTTGTTGCCTCTTGGACTGTTTCTACACACTCCAGCTGGGCTCTTCTTTAAAATTACCAACTGCACTCACACATGTAGCGTTCTAAAGAATGCAACTGTTCTCGACTCTATGCATCAGTAACTATTTCAAAATCTACCTAAGCGTCCGAAATGCTTGGAAGATAGTACTTGTTAATAAAGCCTAATAAAACATACACATGTCGAGAGTCTGCATCTACTGTTTTCCAATGTCAAGAATGATAGTAGCATGCCAGGACGTCTTTGGTGACTAGTAGTTCCCTAGGGTGTATAAGTTTACTTCGTTTCAAGTTCAACTTCTTCCCTACACTTGAAGAGGATTGTTTATTCAAAAAAACTCAATAACGATAGCATGCATTTCTTACTATCGAAATCAAGAAGAGATACAGGAATTATATCCGAAACATTTTCTTTTTTGGGCTTCTATTGATATCGCGGTGGTTCCACACTAAAGGTATGGAGTACTTTTTGCTACTGTACCGTACTTGAGAAAACGAACGCGAAGAACAACATAGCATACAGCTTAGTGTCAGTGGAACTTTTGAGCGGCATGGTCACTTATCCTACTCATTCTTCAAAACATGCTGGAATATAGATGCGACCGGTCTATAAGTAAATAAATGCATTCACTACACTTTATCTTTAATAAATGTACTTACTATAGCAAGTTTGTTGCAGGCGGATTGTATCGAGCTGAAAGATTCCCTTAAGTTGTCGCAAGTTCTCACAGACATCGTGCGCCAGGCTCACTCATCCCATCTGCCAAAACAGTCGAAAGCTTGTTCGTGTCAGACCAATTCGTTGCGCAGGAGTGACTATGACCGAACTAACCTGGAGTAAAGCGGCCTTCAGCGCTCTAGATCAATCACGATGGTACGCTTGTCATCGGTAGGCGGGTCATCGATGCCATTGTACCCAGAGCGGCCACGCTTATCGTTGGTTGGAGGATCGTCTACAATAGAATGCAAAGGACTTAAAGTAGAACACTTTCATTGCCTTCTACAGTCCTCGTGCCTTCTAGTCCACCAATATCTAGGTCTGCACCCCGCACATTGGAGACTATCATGCGTTGTTATACTCGGAGTAGATGTGACCAACAAAGCCACACCTGTTCCAAGGTGCCGGTTGGCTGCATTATCAGCAGTGAGATTATCTCGCTTAGATAACCCTAGGAGGTATATCACAGCTTAAAGTCGTAGCATACATATTCCAACCACTCGAGACGAGCGCCACTTTGCTACCCACGATTCCAGAGTAGGACGTTGGACCGAGCATGCGTACTAGGATATGAGCCCGCATGCACTCAAAGCTTGTTATTTATAGCATGCTGTCTTATGGTGGGTCTCAAAAGCAACTGCCGTGTTTATCGCATGGCTTTCTAGCACATGAGAAACATAGTCTCCTGTTGGTATACCACTCGGGTTCGCATAAGGGTCTGAAACAGTGGAATCGGAAGACGAAGTGGCCACTGTCTCCATTAACTCATCGACCGCTAGCTCTTTACATTTGAGCATAGACTTTGCAGTGAGGAGACGGATATTGATCTCGAATTTTGATTGACCGTCTCATGGAGTCACCAATCTCCTAAGAAAAGCTCCTCTCAGAAGGCGAGGACGACTGCCGAAACCTATGTCCATACTGCGAAAGGGCCGTATATCCAAGAACACTCCCGCACGTCAAGACTTTTCTCGCTTTTGTAGCGTGCGAGATCGTTGCTGCTTTACTGGCCATTGCTGGGTACATTCTGTTGCAGAATTGGAGTAGCCAACATGGCTTCGATCAGTGCACGTCTCCCGAAATCCGAAGCATTCTGCGTCCTGAAAAGGCTGAAGGCAATTAATGTAGATTGGGGCCTTTTGAACTACAACGCGTCCGCTCATTTAGGCATTCGTGATGCTGCTGATCCATCGCCGGAAGCAACTCGATTCTGGAGAGACATTCAAGAAAGTACTTTCGATGTTCATCATTTACTTCAAGGAGCAGATCATTAATTTCAACAGCTACCGGCATAGTCATGATAGATAGCAGAATTGCTGAGCAACTGAAGTTGCCGTTAACTCGCAACCATCCCAACGAGACGAGTTCCAAGATATATCAAATCATCTTTTTCCATTCGACTCATTGCTTAGTACGTACGACTAGAACTCTAGGCACATAGTCAGTGTTGTGTTCTGATTCTCTTCGCAATATCGCATCCGAAGTCGTCTCATATCCGACATTCCGCTAGACATGTGGTCTCGCAATGACGCTCATACCTTGCATTGCATAGACCACATTCGAGAAAACTTGATGTGCCAGCCAGATCTCTCCTTCACGGTATGCGCGACTATGTTGTCTACGACAACGCACCTAAAGAAAAGAAGTGTCGAGATCTCGCAGCGATACAAGACTGATCAGAAGCATACGCTTGGGAGGGTTACAGCAAATATTAGGACAAGTTTGACTGGATTGAGGTTGAGAGGCGTATAATGTTGTACTAGCAACACAACAACTGCGGCCCTTGCTGCGAGTATACTGTGTGCGCGGATCGTGCTGTAAGTCAACCCAGCCGTTCCCCTCGTCCAAGCTACTAACGAGATTGTAGTGTCGATCGTGTGGTTTGTGGCACTGTCGTTGGTAACTTGGCAGTGAAGATGGTGGAACCGTTCGTTAACGACTTCCATGGTTGATTGTTGCATTTGGCGAGCGGTCCCGTTGGTCTCGCCTACCCGAACATACACGCCGGTCAGCCATGGATCTTGACTAGCAGCCCGACTATGGAACACGTCAACACAAGAAGCGACCTGCATTTCTTTTAGGACCTTCATGGAATTACCGGAATGGATGGACTCGTAGAATCCTCACATAAACTGCAATAACGATGGCCTTTTCATGACCACACAGATATAAAAGTGTGTGTGGAGAAAATAGGCGCAACTATTTACTCGACGATCTAGGAGCCAGAGATCATCAATAGTTAGTCTTCGCCTCAACCTACCTTCTATCATCAGTCTGCTATTGATCGTGGACCACTGCAGCCGAACCATCTTCGCCGCACCCATGGTTGATTCATCTTCCGCGCACAAATAGTTTCCGTCGAAATGTTATAAAAAGGCATACTCTCGCCATCCCAAGCACTCCACCGAAAGACTCACTCTCCATCTCCACCTTCTGAATCACCTCACCACCCAGCTATCAATCCTATACACACTCCACAATGCATCTCAACACCTTCCTGGCAACCCTCGTCGTCCTCCTCGCGACCACATCCGCCGCACCAATTCCCGACATCCCCACCTGGGGCATCACAGCCACAGACCCACGTCCGTATCCCCCTCCCCTTCCACAATATATTGTGCGCTAAACCAGGAGTAGTCAAAGCATGCAACGCGCGCTTCACACGCACTGATCCCAAGAGGGACGGTGATGAATGTCGGTGGAACTGGGAGCGGAGGCATGATCCTCATGTGCATATGGGATGTAAGTGAATCCATTTTGTTCTGGTCTGATTTGGGTTGTGTAGATAGTTTGGCGAAGAGGGGAGAGATGGTGTTTGGAGTGGTGTTGGTTATGTGAGAGGTGTTGTGGCTAATTGGGTACAGTCTGTCGACCGGCGCCGAAGCATTACTACGGGAATGGACTTATCTGTAGGGAGGATTGACATTCTTCATGTGCACACAAGGACAGTCAAGCAGTTGACGAGATGAGATTTAGACTGAGACGTTTAGTCGGGAAATAGAGGTCGAGTCTGCTATTACACATGTTTTCTACTTACGCAGTACGGAATTTCGGCTCGCTGGATGTACGCAAGTGCCGCTGTCCATGCAGAGGCACTGTGCTCGGCTCTCACGCCTGGACCTTGATTCAATGAAGTGTGAACGTCTTTTTCTCAGCATCGTGCAGTCAGCTTGGTTCGAAACCACCGTGATCGTGATGTTCTAAGATTCCCACGCGTTCGTACACATCCCCGCCACCTTCCTTCGCTACGAGTACAACGAGGAGGAAATTTGATATCATTCTGTCCTCAAACACTTCGTCCAGCGCCCAGTCAAGGATATTGTCCCGAGTCTTCTTGTGATGCATCAACACTACCGCATCGCAATCTGTTGTCCCTGCCTCCGGCACACGGTCCCAGAACCCAGAGCGGATCTTGGCCCCGGTGCGGTTAAAAAAGATCAGCGATGCGCTGGAGATCAAGATCGTTACAATTGTAACTAGGGCGATAAGATAGTTTCAACGAATGTGCCTTGAGTCACGTAAAACGTCTGGTTCCAACTCTATGTGACGGAAAGCTAGCCCCAGATACATCATGAAATCGTCGTTTTCGTGAACACTAGCCTTCAAAGGGTTGAGGTGCACGATTGTAGTCGGTAACGACTGCACGTCCAAATGGCCTTGACTCCTGTTCCAGCGACCACCTTTCTCTTCATACCCGATATCTCGCGCGCCTCCAGAGGCAGGGTTTACGTGAAAGAAACAACAGAGTGGACATCCTTACGCGGCTAAAATCCTGAGGGTTTTCTCGTCGTGACGCTCTAAGGTGCTTTCGCGATTGCACTACATCAATTTCCCGTCCTATCAGCTAGATCTCATGACTCATTTCTCGCTCGACATTCGAAGACATGAAGCTCCAGTCTGTGGTTCATTCGCTCGGTATCAAGCTAGCTCGGCGACTATAGCGTAAATAGTAAGGCTGAAGGACCTCAGGCAGTCCTGATATTGATGATATCTATTACACAGCGCGGAGTTTCTTTTTCGGGCTCGATCGGAACAAACGCAGAGGAGAAGGCGTGCGATAATATCTCAGTAAGCGCTCCATTTCCACCCGTGGCTGACGTTGTGAAGCCCGGAGCATTGATTGGCCGGAATGTAGAGTGCCGTATTCGGGAAGCTCCTTTCGAGCTCTTATTAGAAAATCCGGAAGTCCCTTGCGCTCAGGATATGAGAGCGTCTCAAGTTTGATTTGCACGTATGAGGAAAGTTTGTACGAGACAGCTGCTTGAAGGAACGTGGCGTTGAGGTCTGACCTTATATTAATGGAGGATTCGTTCATAACGCGACCCACTTCGTCAAGGTACGTAACAAGGACGTCTCCCCGCTTCTTTTCGACGCGAAGTGCACATTCGAAAGACCAAGAGACGTAATAATCTAGGTCATCACGACCGAGGGATATAACATCGCAAGTCTTGAGTATCCATAGATATGAATTCGCCCAACGCTCATCGGGGTCGAAGCCATCGTTGCTTGTCGCCTCGACGATCTTTTCCCGCATCTTCTCCGACTCTAGAAAGTCTTTGGCAGTGCGATGGAAGTACTGAACTCGTGGTTGATTTCGATCGTCTGGGGACGCCTCAGACCGAGGGTTTGAATCTGTTGTTTCTAGGAAACCTTTGCATCGTGACTTCAACCGTCTGCGCATCTCTTCGCGTCGGTCATTCTGCTCTTCCAAAGTCCAGGATCTGATCTCGGCTTTCATTCCGGACTGGGCATTTTCATCATCTGCGAAGTATAGTCCTAAGAGGGTAGGATACGGATGATGACGAACAAGGCGAAAAAATTGACAGGCATGAGTGTAATACTTTGGGTCGAGCTGATGGAGTATCTTGTCGAACAGGTTCTCGAGATCGCCAGGCAGGGCATCGAGTCGTGATTGTAGGTGCATCAATTTGTCTGAGTGGGAGAGGCCTTCAAGCAGCGAATTGACAACTAGGTAGACCCACAGGAAAACCCCAGTTGCTTTGTCAACAACGTCATGTACTATCTTTAAGGCTTGGCTTGGTTCCATTCGAGCCAAACGTTGGTAGTGCTTGTTCTCGCTGAACTTTGATGTGACGTAAAGATGGATATCGTTGTATGTTAGTCGCTCCAGGCAAAGACTAGGTCGATCTCCTAGCTCATCTTCAAAGATGACCCACGGCCGGCTCGAGGTGCATATCTTGATGTTAGACTGGTGAGACACACCCAGGATAAGGTCTATGACCTCCTTGGGATTTCCATCAAACTCATCGAGTCCGTCAATTACTAGAAAGAACCGTCGGGACCGATCAGACACCATTGTCTGGAATGCGCGACGAAGTTCCGGCCAGCCTATGGCTGATTGCCCACCTCCAAAGGCAAGGTACTGCTCCCACCGTTGGTGGAATAATGAAGTTGCCATCGATGAGTCGTTGCGAAGTGCGTCAAGCAAGATCGATTGCAGAAGCCCTGTCCTTGACATCTGCATAGGAGTTCCAGAGTTCCAAAAAAAGAATCCAGCTTTGACGACAGGACTGCCGTTCGACCATTTTTCTAAGCACACATTCGTACGCGGGTCGTGATACAGGTACTTCATGAGGGTAGATTTGCCTGAGCCTGGCTTGCCTTTCAAGTACGTTGTCAGCTATTAATGCTACAGCCGGACGGAGGCGGCATTCTACCTACCTGTCACCCAGTAAATGTTACTCCCGCTGTCTTCTTCCAACCAGTCCGTGAAACTGTCCCATTGCTGAACTGCAATGGTGGAGCCTGTTTCTTCAAACAGCCATTTGAACGTCTCCTGATGAGCTGCAGCGATGCTTTCCAGGCGATCTGGCATGCTGGAAAAGTACAGTCTCGCACATATCATCCTGCAGAACTGCTCCTGTAAATCCGAGCGTGCGGAGTCATCAAGCTGGCTCGCAAACCTTTGGACGTCATCTGCGTTCTTGTCGTCCCACCTCTCTGCCTTAATGGACTTCAAAAGCTCGGCTTGCCATCGTTTGCTCGAGATAATGCTGTCGAAGTCGCGCGTTTTCCCCTCTTGAATTCTCGTGTCGATTCGTTCTCTACCACGAATTAACATTAGAATCAATCACATCAAAGCGCAATCAGATCTTACCGTAACGAACGTAGCAAAGCGGTATCAATCTGTCTCCTGATAGCATCTAGCTTTCGTTCGTGGGCAGCGATATCCTTCTCACTCCATGCAAATCGGATGGCTTGACGAATACTTTGCCATTTGTTATTAGAGCCCTGACCCTTAAGGCGCTGAAGTGTCTTGATGAGTGCGGATGTGACACGCTCACACTGCTTCCCTAACTCTAGGAGCTGCTTATCGGCAGCGCTGAGTGCAGTGTTCGCGGAAATGCTCGATTGGCCATTTAGAGTGTTCTGTTCTAGGTCCTGGCACAGCTCAGTGAGGTTTTTTGCGGCTTCTTCTAGCTGCACACAGGTGTCGAGTGTGCCTTCTGTGGACTGATAGATTTCCTTGCTCTGGGAAACGAGCCTGCCCGTGAAGTCTATGATCTGGATGATATTCGACGCTAATCCAAGAGCTGAGAACGGATCCATTTTCTGCGAGGTCGACCGCTGGACCTGGGTCGCGCCTTCCCTCCGCAAGGAAAGCGATGCGGAACGATAAGGCTGTGATCTTCGGTGGCGACCTCAGCGCGTATAGGTACCTAGCTGGTGCTATCTCGTGCCTTGAAAGGCTACCAATGCAATGTTGTACAGACGGCGTGGGCAGCAAATTCTTATGTCGTGGTATCCGTCAGAGCCAGAATGAGATGACCATAAACACTTATCGCCAGCAAAAGAGGGGATCGCGCCCATGTGATCAGGTGGGCTGTGCTTCGCTTCTGCCTCGTGGCTTGCAGCAAGGCTGAGAATGCCTTGTGATACTGCATGTGCGAACATCAGGGAAATATGGAGTCGGAACAACCGTGCTCACCATTGTTGGAAGACTATATAGAAGCCCTTCATCTAGCAAATACTACTTAGCTGGGATCTCGTTTGATAGAGCGAAGCGCTTCAGGGATCGCAATATGGTAGCTGTACCCCCGTTCTAGGACGACATAATATTTACTTTTACGCGTGCGGAACATGCAGATACTCATGCACACAGCCTTTGAAGTAAGTGAAACAAGAGCGAGGAGTGCCGTGTCAGTAAAGCCTTACCAGTACCACCCTGCTATCAACCCAGTGTCGTCCAACATGCAGCGCGTCGAGTTTGACTATCCTAGCAGTACATCAAAGAAGCGGATCAGACTGTCATCGAGCATCGCTGAAAGCTATCCTGTTCGTCATTGACAAAGAAGCTTCTTCTAGTGGAAGACATGTCGTTAATTTTGTGGCAGATCTAAAATATGAAGACTCCACCCATGACCAGTACGCAAAACATGCAAAGGTATCCCATTGAACAAGACAGCCACAACACCTGAGAGCTATCTGTGACCCTGACGCCGTAACGCCATCGCGCTTAGCAGTAAGAATAACATCAGAACGACGAGCACCAGTACGAAGCACTGCGTGTTCGGATCGGAGTACTACTGCTCTTCCTTGGCAGCCTCCGTCTTCGCTTCTGCTTTTACGTCTTCCTCTTCTCGCTCTTTGAGTCCTTCGTCCTTCACTTTCTGCACTTCATCAGCGTGCTCCTCGTCGACATCCATATCCACGTCGTTAGCAACTGCGGTTGCGGAAGCTGGTGGTGGTATTGGTGAGTCGGGAGGGGTTACAACACCGCCAGCAGGCGAACCTCTTGATGCAGTTGCGTCATTCGCAGCACTATCGGAAGGTCCCCCTGCAGCGGCTGGGGCCGGTGATCCTTCCGCAGGCTCTTCCATCTCGACATCGCCGTCCTCATCGGCAGGTACAGCTGGTGTCCGTGTCCGTGATGAAGTGCCATTGCTGCGGCCCGCGGCAGCGGTACCGTTCGCTGGTCGAGCAGACGAAGCACGAGAGATTGAGCCCCGTCCCGGAGCCGGTGAAGCTTGATTCATGATGCGGCCGCTTTCTCCATTCATGTGTCTCGTTCCACTCATCCCAATATCATCAGGAGCAGCGTTTGGGTTCTGGAAATCCATCATGTTCCGTCTTCTCTTGTGTCCAGGCTGTCGGCGGACGCCAAGGCTGTTCTTGTATTCCTCATCATCGCTGGGGTCGTAAAATTCGTTTTCATTATCGATTTGGGCATCCCGTTGTCGTTGGGTTACCCGCCGATCAGGGTTCTCGTCCGCATCGAGGTCGTCCAGTTCGTCCTCGTCATCTGACTCCATGCCTCGCGCTAATGATACATTTGGCACTTCCTGGAAGGCCTCAACCGACGGCCTACCTGTGCGTCGGATGTTGTCGATGACAGTCGACTTGATCTTGTGAAGGTAGTCGGTCGAGTTGGCGTTCTCCATGTTCGAAGGGCGCACATCCAGTTCGTAGTCTGGCGCAAAATACTCGTAGTAGTCGTTGAAGGGGAGCTGTTTGGCCATGTCCTGGTTGACAAGGTTGCCCGTCTCAAACGCCCATGTTCGCGCAACATTGCGCATTGTGTAGCCACCGCCGCCGAGGACAATAACGGGGACGCCGAAGGTTTTGACATAGCGCACGCAGTTGGCGTGCCCGTTCATGCTTAGGTTGAAACAGCCAAGACGATCGCCTGAGAGACTGTCGCCGCCGCACTGCAGCACGATAGCCTCTGGGCCGTAGTAGGTCATCACAGCCTCGATGACCGGCTCGAAGATGTCCTTGTACGTATCGTCTGTGATGCCGTCGCGCAGCGGGAAATTGACCGAATAATGTTTGCCGTTGCCGACACCAATGTCGCGAAGCTCGCCGGTACCGGGGAAATACTCTCCGTACTTGTGGAAGGAGACGGTCATGACGCGATCTGTGGTATAGAAGGCCTCCTCGACGCCGTCGCCGTGGTGGACGTCGATGTCGATATAGAGTACGCGCTGTTTGTATCGGAGGAGCTCGATGATCCCAAGGACGATGTCTGTGGTCGAACGTCAGCTAGAGTATCCAGGATGGGCGAAAGGTACAGAACCCACCGTTCACATAACAGAAGCCACTGGCCTCGCTCTTCTTTGCGTGATGCAGCCCGCCAGCCCAGTTGACGGCGACGTCGCATTTGCCGCGGTTCAGTCGCGCAGCGCCTTCCATGGTCCCTCCCGCGCTGATACCGCAGAACTCGAAGAGGCCATCGAACACAGGGCAGTCGTCTCCGACGTTGTACTTGCTCTGCTCTTTTGCGAAGTTGTCCATGTTGTCTGGCGTGACTTTGTGGAGGAACTCGATGTACTCGTCGGTGTGGAACTGCGTCATCTCGTACTTGGAGGCGGGTTTTGCGCGCTGGCAGTCAAGTCAGTACCGGCCCAGAAGACGGGGGACTGCAAGAGGGCCTCCTTGCGCCAAAGCTTGAGAGAAGACGTACGTAGATTTCCATCTTGGTGTACAGCCCGTAGTTCATGATCAGGCTGTGCGCCATCCGTATACGATGCGGCTTCATGGGGTGGCCGGCGACATAGGCGTAGTTTCCCACATCCGAGTCGTAGAAATATGCCACTTTCTTGGGCGTGGCCCCGTTCATTGTGTTGATGTCGCTCGCGGGATCAGTCACAGCGGTCGCCATGGTGTCGATGTCGTGCCGCCAGCGAACGGACGGTCGAGAAAGCGAAGGATTCTATGGGCCGTTAGTAGAAATGTGGAAGCATGGAGGGGAGCTCTGGCGTGGATAATGGAATCACGCTAGGGAGCTCCATGCCAAGGCCGATGCGGGCGGTCTGAGCGCCAGGCACGAATTGCCCGCGCAAGCTCTCCGAGTATCACTACACCCATCATCCATCGCCGCCGCTCCAACCCCTCCACCTTCACCTGCGCTTCTGCTTGCTGTATACATAGACCTCGAGCCACAAGACCTACAGCACTTCGCGTCCACATAAACCTCGCTGCACCAGTACCCAAGTATGGACCGGTTAAGCAGAATGCTCGCCGCCGCCCAGAGCATGGGCGGCATGGGAGGAGGCCCGGCACAAGTAAGTACAGGCTATGAACACATATATGGGTGTGGTGTTGGAATCTTCATGTAGTGTCACATTCGGTCGTTATGGCAGCTACGGAGAGAAGCACGCCCAAATACGGGCCCTACAGCTTGTTGATGGCCAGGAGCTTACAAACACAGGACACCAACCTCATCGACAACTCCGAAACCGTGTACATCTCCTCGCTCGCCCTCCTCAAGATGCTGCGGCACGGCCGCGCCGGTGTGCCCATGGAGGTCATGGGCCTGATGCTGGGCGAGTTCGTGGATGACTACACAGTCCGGGTGGTGGATGTCTTCGCGATGCCACAGTCCGGCACAGGCGTGTCCGTCGAGGCAGTAGACCCGGTGTTCCAGACCAAGATGATGGACATGCTGCGGCAGACAGGCCGGCAAGAGACCGTGGTAGGCTGGTACCACTCGCATCCAGGTTTCGGCTGCTGGCTGTCCTCAGTCGATATCAACACCCAGCAGTCATTCGAGCAGCTCACACCTCGCGCCGTCGCCGTCGTCGTTGACCCGATCCAGTCCGTGAAGGGCAAAGTCGTCATTGACGCTTTCCGCCTCATCAACCCGCAGACTCTCATGATGGGCCAGGAGCCACGGCAGACAACGTCCAATGTCGGACACCTGAACAAGCCTTCCATTCAGGCGCTGATCCACGGTCTCAACCGACACTACTACTCGATCGGCATCAACTACAGGAAGACAGGCCTGGAGGAGAACATGCTGATGAACCTGCACAAGCACGTGTGGACGGAGGCGCTGTTGATGGATGACTTCAGGACAGAGGGCGCGCGAAATAAGGACAGCCTGCAGAAGCTTGTGTCGCTGGCGGAGGGCTACGAGAAGCGCGTGAAGGAGGAGACGGAGTTGACCAAGGATCAGCTCAAGACGCGATACGTGGGCAAGGTAGACCCGAAGAAGCGTACGTGATACCTTAGAATATGACTGATAACAACACTAACGCTATGACAGATCTCGAGGATCTAGGCCAGCGTCTCATCGAAGACAACATCGTTTCCGTTTCCCGACAGATGATCGACAAGGAGGCCTCAGTACCTAAGAGCACTGCACGGTCGAACGGCGCGGCAAACGGCAATGACGACGATGTAGACATGGAGGATTAGAAGTCTGGCCGTAAACCCGATGACACAACTCGCACGATTCGAATGCGCCGAGGCTTTCTTCAGATGATGTACCATACGAGGAACGATAGATTAGTGCATGGCCTATCTGGCAATCCTGATCCAGGCGATAGCATCGAGGGCTATTCTCACACCAGTGAGGAAGCCCTGACGCGGAAGCATCCTCACGTAGACATGATCATAATGCACAACAATCTTGAAGCCTGATTTTCGTGAGGGTCTAAACTTGGGTATCTTTCATTCGAGCTAAACTTTAAATTCAAACAAACAGCCACCGAACCTTGAATCAAATCAAATCAAAAATAACTCCCACCCAAGGCCCAAAGCAGAGTGTGTACAACGCCGATATATAAACAAAACCCCAACCCGAAAACTTTACACGCTCACAATTGCCGTCGTATTAACTTTTCATTACGCTACTGAAGGAGCAGCTTGTTGGTCTGTGGTCGTCGAAGAGACTTCGTGAGGGAAGGGCTTCCGACCGTATACGCAGCGTACCTGGTGGTAGTAGTGGTTCTTGCGGTCTTTGAAGACGGCTTTCATTTCTTCGACGAATCTCTGGACGTCGGCGTATGACCACTGCCCGTGATGGTTAGCTCAATTCACGCCTAACCCAAGAAGCCTCCCAATTCCAACGCGTTGGACCAGCAAAAGGAACAGAAAGATGAAGAGCGAGAAGAATAAAAAGATAGGAAGACTTACGCCAAGCACCCTCGTATACAGCGCCAACACCCACCCCTCAATCCCCTCGGTCCAATTCCGCTCCCCCCACCTCCCCAACTCCTTCAGATGTGGATCACTCGGCCACGCGCCAATCGGCCAGACAAACGTCTTCTCGACGACATCCACGAACCCCGCGCCCAGCATATATCCCTTCATATACTCGATCGTGCGGAACGTCATCCCCGTCTTCTCCTCGCCCAGATTGAACACGTTACTCGTGTACCTCGTGTACAGCCGATCCGCCAGATTCGTAGACGTAGGCGACGCGTTGGTGTCGATGCTGAATTCGAGGTGTTCGAAATAGCCCCCGGGTTTTAGGTGCTTGAAGGCTTGCTGGTACAGGTACGGCCAGTCCTTCACGCAGCCCGTCAAGCCGCGCACGTGCACGAAGTCGAAGGACGATTCCGGGTATATCCACTCGGAGCACGCGTCGTCGACTTCGAAGCGGATGTTGGGCGGGGCGGAGGTGACTTGGGTCGGGGACAGGTCGGTGGCGATGATGTCGGCGGCGGGGAAGTGGTCGGCCATGTCGACGGCCCAGAGGCCGGTGCCGGTGCCGACGTCGAGGATGGATTGCGGGTCCGAGATGGGGGCGAGGTAGAGTTTGTCGTTTAGGGTTAGGAGCCAGAGGTGGTGTCTGGGGATGTTGTCAGCTCATATAAAGTGAGATTGTTGTGAACGTGGTTGCTTTGTGGTTGTTTCGGATGGAGACTCACACGATGGATTCATGCATGGCGTATTTGTCGTCGTTGGGGCCGTAGTACGATCCATCTCCTGTTTATATTTCGTCAATTCTGAGCCGAACAGAATGTTGCTGGGTAGCTTACGGAAAGCATGATATCGTCTACCATTTTCATACCGATATCTCGTCACATTTGATGCTAATGATTGTCCTCTGCCAGGCTTGTTAGCATCGTTTTAGGATCGAACCTTGATTCTATCTGCTGTGGAGGGGTGACTTACGATGTATATGTCATTCGATCATCATCATCTTCACTCCCATAATTATCGTAACTCGAATCCTACATCAACCCCAAAAATCAGCAAGACATTCTAAACCATCCGACTTCCAATCCTTATAACAAACTTCTCTCAATGTCTTAGACACCACAAACAAGACGCGGCCCCAGCCGAATCCTCCAACAAGAGACAGGACGTACTATAGCGATATTCGCCTCATCTTGCAACATCTTAGGCCCCATGCCCTCGCCCAAACTGCCTGCACCAGCCCTTCTGTCTCCGACGTTCTTCGGGCTAATCGACAAGCCCAAGGACAAGGCTTCTCTTCCTCTCACCGCTACGCCAGATCCGACCCGAACAAAGCAGGCCTGAAAACGTATGCCACCGCTCCAACTCTTCACGTTACACAACCACGATACCAGCCAGAATCAACAGTGAGGGGAAGTGTTTACTGTGAGGATTTGGAGCGGATAGTAGAAGTATGGGGAGCTAATGAATGGAGGATGTTTGGGGTTGGTTTCCACCCAGGCGGGGCAGGGCTCTCGAACGCAACGCTTAGTTCCTTTGAGGGGTCTGGACCAAGCGAGCGAGCGCCGCCTGCAGGCATTCCTCAGCCGTTGCGAAGTCTCCCTCCCTCCAGATGCGCAAACAAACGTACAAAGACGAGACGAGCCGTGAGATCGAACGATACAGTAGAGGAGAATAAGGGTGCTGAACCCAGCAGTGTGGGTTGATGCTCCGGCGCGGTGTGGAATGGGATGGGAACAGTCGCACAAGATTTTCTCACCTCATGCCAGGGCCCTGTCAGGTCAAGTCATCAAAGCAGTCGATCACCACTGGTGCCAGCGGGGAATAAAGTCCCCATGCATCCGCCTCACGTACATACGTATATCGCCGATTAAATCTACGGAAAACTCCACTGCAGCGGGGAAAATGCCGCTTGCGCGTGCCATCCAATCCCTCCTCTGCCTCGTCCGTCCAAGCATCGCTGCCTAGAAGCCGTCGAGGCTAGAGCATGTGAAAAGGCAGAGGCAGGAGAGGAAGAAGGGTTCAAAGGATTCACTTGACATCTGCGCCCACCCGTCCCGACGCGCTGGTTCTTCGACAGTTGCGTCCCCGCGTTGCGGGTCGATTGCTCAGATCATCAAGCCGCGGCGGCGGTAGCGACTCGATTTGCTCCTGCTGTGCCTCACTCTCGCATCCTCACGATAGTATCGTGCCGAGCTATTTACTCAACAGCTACCGAGGTAGGTCATTGATGGTCCTGGAGTCTGCAGCCGCTAGCTTTCCTGGTTGGCGGAAGCGGGGATTTCCAGGTACCAGAACATCTCTCACGAGGCTGGGGGTGTGGGTCGTGGCATGTTGACACAGGTGCTTGTTCTCCTTCAAAAGCCACCTTCGTCAGCAGAACCACGTGCCTTTGGTCACGTATGCATGCATGGCGCTGCTTTCGAAAGCTTGAGCCAAGTTAACAAACAGCGACGTTGCATTTTTTGCGAACTTCGAAAAGTGTGCCCAACACCGTGTCGTGCCCGAGAAGAGGAGCTGGAACCGCTCTCGACGACCGCATGCTGAACCAAGACATCAAAACACCTTCCATCGCTCTGTACAATCACCGACATCCGCCGCCAGCATGCAAGAAATATACCCGCCACCCGACCAATCTAGGGTCCGCAGATCTGACTCTGCGCATACACCAGCTCGAACGCCACGTAGCAAAGAGAAAAATGTAACCCCGGCACGTAATAGCACACCACCGCCCATTAAACGCCGAAGGGTATGCCGAGAGTGCCTCCAAGCCGTAAGACATGAGGTCATAAAAAGAGCATACAAGAAAATTTTGACCAAAAAGCTTTTGCCTCAATGGGGAAAGGAAATTCCGAGTTTAGTATTCCGCTGGGTGATTGTAATCCATGTCATCAACGCGACATCGAAGGCTCTAGAGAGCCAGACGGCATCCGTGCAATGATAACATTGTCGCGTTGCTCTTAACATGGTCGAACAACCGTCGGAGGATACTAGCCCATCCATCTAGATTAATGAAACGTCTTTGGAGCTGCTTCCGCCCTGCGGACCTTCTGGTGCGGTGGTCTTCTTAGAAGTTTTCGCATTCTCGTCATCAGACGAAGAGCTGGAGTGACTGCTGCTGTCGTCTAGGCCAATGTTGCCGTCCTTGGACTCTCTGCGGAGCCTATCCGCCTTATCTTTGAGCACCTTGGCCTGTTCGGCTGCTCGTTGTGCGCGGATCTGCTTCTTCCACATCGCCGCATAATGTCCGTTCTTCTCGAGTAATTGCTCATGGGTGCCACGTTCCGCCACTTTGCCTCTGTGGAGAACGAGGATCTGATCAGCGTGAGTAATCGTGCTGAGTCGGTGAGCAATAATGAGCATCGTTCGCCCTTCGGCAAGGGTCGTAAACGCGTCTTGGATGTGTTGCTCCGTTTCCGTATCCAGGGCTGCAGTGGCCTCGTCAAGCATGATGATACGCGGGTTCTTCAGGATCGTACGAGCGATCGCAACGCGTTGCTTCTCACCACCTGAAAGGCGCAGTCCGCGCTCACCGACTTTGGTCTCGTACCTATCGGGGAAGGACATAATCTTGTCATGGATACTCGCAGCTCGGCAAGCCTCGTAGACATCTTCGTCTGTGGCTTCCGGCTTCGCATACTTCAAGTTGTACATGAGTGACTCGTTGAACAGCACCGTGTCCTGCGGCACGACGCCGATGTGTCTTCGCACCGAGTCAATGGTGAGCTCTTCAACGTCGTGACCGTCAACTTGAATACTGCCCGATTGCGTGTTGTAGAATCGATATAAAAGACGGAATACGGTAGATTTACCACCTCCAGATTCACCAACAAACGCAGTCGTTGTTCCTGGCGTGCACTCAAAGTCCAGCCCCTGTAAGGCAGGCTTGCGAGTGTCATACGCGAAATGGACATCGTTGAACTTCAGATACCCTTGGCAAGATGGCAGTGAGATAGCATCATCGCGATCAACGACGGTTGGCTTCTCCTTGAAAAGCTCCAGCATTCGCTCAGAATTAATAAGGGCAGACTGGATCATTCTGTAGAATGTGCCGAAGAAATTGAGTGGGCTCTGCAGCTGGCCCATGTAAGTCACCAAGGTAACGAATTTACCAGGCTTGATCTTCCCGGTGGTATCCATGCTGATCTGGTATGCCGCTATGAAGCAGGTGATCATAAGGCCAAGCATGAAAATCATGTTCTGGCAGATGTTCATGAGATTCAGTGAGAACATGACCTTGTACTCTGCGGTCTGGAATTTAGCGACAGCGTCTCGATAGCGGTTATATTCGTAGGCTTCAGCATTGAAGTACTTCACCGTCTCATACGAGACCATGGAATCGTTCCTGGCACATTGTCAGCAATTTGCGATCCGCACGCTAGAGTTAACGGGTAAACTTACTTGACTGCGTCCTCTTCTCTATCCGCATTGACCATTTCGCGGCGTATTTCAGCTCTCCATTGGGCCATGCGGATCGTGACGTACATGTACCAAAACGCAACGATAGAGATCACAAGGGCGTAGTAAGCGTCGAACTTGACTAGGAAGTAGACGATCGCAACCGCTAGATCGATAATCATGGGCACCATCTGAAAGGTCACCTGCTCCAAAAATGTATTGATGGAGCTTCCCTTTCCCAAAGCTGACAAGACTTCGCCGGTTTTCTTGCCGAGGTGGAAATCCAGGCTAAGGCTGTGCACGTGTTCAAATGCCGCAACAGAGAGCTCGCGATACGAGTACTGACTGACAGGAATCCAGATGGTCGCGCGAATCGCTCCAAGAAGCCCATTATTGCCTTGGACGAAGCGAAACATGATGAACACTAGGATCGCGATCCACACGCTCCCTTTCTTCCGAGCTGCGTCCGGGTCATCGTCATCCGGCTCGAGGTCGTTCACGATCTTGCCAAGTTGATCTGGCACTAGAATGTTGACGACGCGTTGCGTCATGACGATCAGGAAACACGCCAGTACCACAAGCTGGAGGCGGCGGTCTTTCGACGGCCAGAGATACGGGAAAAAGACACGGTAGCCCTTTAGATATTCCCACCAGCTGCGCGCAGGGGCAGCTGTAGGCCGACTCCAGGCGGGCGGTGCACCCTCAGTATGCTGGTGTTTGCCACCAACGGGATGAGTTGAGCCATATGAGCCGTTCGCGTGACCGTTTCCCGTGTGGTTCTCCCGATCGATGCCGAGCAGCGAGGCGGTCTCGCTTGAGCTGCCAGACTCTTGCCGTTTCTTTTTGTGATGCCAAGTGACGAAAACCAGGTAAAAGGCGACCAGTGCAAGCAAGAACACGATGCGCAGCAGGTCAATTGCAATCTCAGTCGCCTCCCACTCCGTCATGTGGAATCGGTAGTGCGTGCGCGGAGACTTCTCCTTGTGCGGATGCGTGTAGATGGCGAGAGAGCACCCGAGCAGGGCGATTTCGAGGACTAATGCAATGCTCCATGACGCAAAGTGGACGAAAGTCGGCGAGGGCTTCGAGTCGACGAGCGAGATTGGAAACAGGCAGTAGACGAAGAAGGAGCCGACGAGATAGATCTAGCACGTGCCAATCAGCGAGCTGTTCGCAGCAGTTATGGAAGTCGCGGGGGTCGTTCTTACCACGACGGACTGGCCGCACCACCAGTGCTCCTTCCGCGCCGTGAGGGCATGCACCATGACCACAACAGCATTGCCGATGAAGGTGAAGGCGGCTGCGAGCGAGATCCATTCGAAGAGGCGCTTCTGGGCCTCGGTGACATCGTCGTTCGCCTGCTTCCTGGCGGCATTGCGGGTGGGATCCGTGGCGGGGAGCGGCTTTCCACCAGGGCCGGTCTGTGTCGACTTGAGGGTATTAGAATTAGCTTTACTGGTAATGATGCTGCGGGCTACGAAGGCAGCGAGGAAGAAGAACAACAGAAAGACCGGGTAGATATATTGCAAATGCAGAACGACTGAACTGAGGGCGGCGGCGTGCTTCCACGGCGATGCGGCCGCGGCGAGCAACGGCTCGGCCATGCTGCTCTCCACGCTGTAGGTGAGGCCCGGATGCGAGCTCACCGGTGGCAGAGAGAAGGGGTGGGGAGGGGGGGAATTGGGGAGAGGAAGGGTGACGGAGGAAGAAGAAGAGCGAGTGGCATAGTGTTCACGGTTGGAGGTAGTCTCGGTGCTTTCGAACGCCACGCGCGGATGCCAAGCCTCAGCGTATCCCTGTTAACGTCCAGAACGAACAGCCTGCACCTCCGTGCATATATCACAACCGACCGCCACGCTGGTATCCGATTCAGCGTCCCCCGGATCAATTGCCGCACCTACATTGGTTTCACGAGCCCTCGACTCGCCAGCTCACCGCATCACCTCTCCCTGGGCCGCCGCCGTGGACAACACACGTCCACTCGCCATGTGCTTGACGCCAGCATAGCATGGCTGACCGGCGGGCCTCTGGCATTCCATCTCAGCAGAGTGGCCACGTCCAGAATCAGAATCAGATCCCCCCAGCTCCGCCGCTGCCTCCGCCGTCCAAGGCATCCTACTTCTCGCGTTTTGTCACGCAGCCCTTGACTACTGCGTATGGCTCCGGGTCGCGTCCACCCAGCGCGACAAGTCGCCCCGATGGCGGGCGTCCAAACCCGCTAGTGCCAAGGGCTCCGGGGTACGTAAAAAGGCTCTTATGCTCTGTCCCGCGTTGTTTTATTGCTCTCGTCTATTATATACGTGCCCTGCTGCGGGCTCTGCTGCACGACCGCCATGCCTGCATCTTCAAATGGCGGTAGTTTCAGGTGTTGCGTGGCCGAATTCGACCGGCCCACCACTTTGATACAGTCCCGGCCCCGTCTAACCTTTCCGTCCCGTTTTCTCCCGCCCTGTCCAGTGCCTCGCTGAGTCTTGTCATCCTCTAGCATCCGTACAGTTGGCTCGTCGCAAGATGCAAGCCATAAGACTGGTCTCGACATCTCAGCACTCGACATCAACCGTGACGGGACCCATGCCATCTTAGCGGGCAAAGAGATCCTGAAGACTGTCCGCGTCCATGACGCCAGGGTTGTGGAAGAGATCAATCTCCGTGCAGCTGTGATCAACTATGCTGAGCGCAACGCGGGCAGCTCGCAAGTTAGGCAGCGAGACGGCTTTGGGATCCACGATGTAAAGTGGTCACATGGCCAGTATAGCACGCATATCGCAACAGCTGCTGCCAATGGCAAGGTCATCCTGTACGACTTGAATCGCGCTGGCGTCGAGCTGGCTCGATTACATGAGCACACACGCCAGGTTCACAAGCTTGCCTTCAATCCACACCAAGGCTATTTGCTGCTCTCTGCAAGCCAGGATGCCACCGTTCGCTTGTGGGATCTGCGAGATATGAGAAGGGATGCCATGACTTGTCAAAGTAGAGACGTATACCGAGGTGTCAGCACCCCAATCCGAGATGTCCAATGGTCGCCCACTGATGGACTCGAATTCGCCTTTGGAACCGATAGTGGGACGATCCAACGTTGGGACTTTCGTCAGACCAAAAGCCCAAAGCAAAAGATAACCGCCCATGATCAGAAGACTTGCACGTCGATCGACTGGCACCCTGACGGGAAGCACCTGCTGAGTTCCAGCGTCGACAAAACTGTAAGAGTATGGGACTTCTCAACTGAAGAGAGACGCCAGAAGGCGGTTTACGTGCTAACCACACCCTATCCCGTGCACAAGGCAAGATGGAGACCACCTTATTGGTCCAATGACCATTATGAGAAAGGTGCATACCAATGTACTCAACTGGCAACATTCTACGACCGGGACCACGCGGCAATCCACGTCTGGGATTTCCGTCGCCCATACTTACCTTTCCGGGAAATCAACAGATTTGCTAGCGCGCCCTCTGATATGCTCTGGCACTCTCGTGACACTCTTTGGACTGTTGGTCGAGAGGGTATTTTCCAGCAGAATGATATCCATTTGGCTCCCAAGGTTCTGGATCGGCGAAGCCTACAGGCATTTGCAGTATCGCCAAGTGGCGAGCTTGGTGGTTTTGCCCAAAAGCGACCCAGACGCCGGCGTGCCGGTCCTGATTATTCGTCCGATGACACTTATCTAGATGATCGACGAGGGAAGCGCAACAGCCCTGAGAAGAACAGTCTCCGAAGTTCAGCAGATGACAGTCTAGACGATAGCTTCCTTAGCTCATCCTTGCGAAGACATCACGGACGTACTTCTAGCAACAGATCTGCAAGATCATTCGGCAGCACGCCGCCGTCTGAAGTCGCTCCGAAAGTCATGTTCCTGACCGACTCCATGGCCATCCATAGCGAATCTGTTGGACCTAATCAGGTAGCAGTCCGCGGCACACTTCCTGGTGCAACGAGTGTGCAAGTTTTTTCTTACTTGGCTCAGAAGTACAAAGCCATACCCCTCCCTGACCCACCAACCTTGCAGTCTTTCCATGATCTGCAACAAGTCTTTCAGCAGAATGCGGACTATGCACAGCGAGCCGCCTTCTATAGGTTAGCCGAAACTTGGAGAATCATCGGCGTTTCAATCACAATTGCTACAAAAGGAAGGGCAGCAACGCAGAAGAAGCGTCGATTAGGGCACAAAGATGCCACAACAGTAGTGTCATCTCAGACTGGGAATACAGTCGCAAATGACAAGCGCCTCACGCCTCTGCAAAACCCGGCCGTGCGAGCTGTGTTAGGTGCAGTAGACAGGTCACAGCCGATATCTGCTAGCCAAAGCCCTAATCATGCTCACATCAACATGGAAAGCACGTCGAACCTCGCTACACCTCTGGCTCGACCCCTCACCACTTCTTCGTCTGTTGCCACTGATGCGCAAGCGCTACGGTCCCTCCCAGATCCCGATCATGAGGAAGCGATCAACCTTCCTCCCGCTGTTGCGGGGCCCCACTCGTCGGAAGCAAAGTCCTTCCTGACACCTAACAATGTGCGACAATCGCTTAGTAGTCCTCAGTGGTTCCACACCTCTAATGATCTTGACGAACGTCGAGCGCTGATTGGCAGCTGGCGAGCACCGCCTCGTCCACCTCTTAGCCTAGAACCACCTCATTCGCACGGGATCAACATCCAGATACCACCTCGTCTGGATCGGCACGATTCAGACGAGAGTTTTGCTATGTTCTCGGCGTCGACAGACTCACAGCGGGGCACATCAATGCCAAGCTCTTTTGCAAGTGGGAAGTCCCAAAGCGACAATGCGTCAATAGGAAAGTGGCGGCACGACCGAACAGGTTCGAGTGCTGGACACGCTCGACCAGTGGACTCTGGCAGTCGGGTCAGCCAATATGCATCCAACACTAACGGTTTGGGGCAAGGCAGTTCGATATCACCAACTAATATCGCTGTTCGCAAATCCCCTCCGGCGATACTGCCATACAAAGAGGCAGATATCCAAGTAGGTTCGGCCCGCAATGGCACAGAGCATTTCCTCGAATGGAGTAGCAGGGAAAAGGCGATCAACGACATTGACAACTTACGCAAGACGAACCAACTTCTTCGTCATGACAGCTCAGAATCAGATGCTTACACGAGTAGCCGGGATGAACTATCTGCACACTCCATGGATTACAGTGGCGATATGGAAGCCAGTGGCACGATTGTGCCTGACATTCACGATGACGGGAAATACTCACAGGGCGTAAAAGCATCTGCATTACTGCAACATGCAACGGAGAGTGCTCCTCCGGCACTTGATCTAGCAGCCGAGGAATCCTTGCTTCTGTCCGATTTCCAGGCTATGCATGTTGACGCCGAGGAAGGATCGACCTTCGCCGTCATCGGCCTGCTGAAGAGCGTATTAGCGTATCACACAGGGGTCATGTCAGACGCGCAGACATCATCGCTTCTGCTTCTGCTTCTCGCACCACTGCTTCCACAGACTCAACATGAAGTCGGGAATGACAATAACGATTCAGCCGGTATCTTATCTCACTTCTCGGAGACGTTCCTTTCTTTGGGTCTGTCACAGACGCAAGCAGAATTGATCCTGTCTACTCAACTCTCCCCGGTCCTAGGCGCTGGAATCAACCCCTTTCAAACCGAAGCGATCCTCTCTACATACCATGCTCAACTTCACAGCTTGTCTCTTTTCAACGCTGCTGCAACACTCCGCCGCCTATCATATCCTATCTATCCTGCCGTGTACGAACAGGCCTTGAAGGACACGCAGTTGGGGCTTTTGTGTCTCAGTTGTAAATCTCCAATCAATAACCCCAGAGACAAAATGCGCTGTGAAACATGCAGACGAGCACAAGCACCGTGTCCCATTTGCTGGGGTCGGTATCCTGCCTTCGAACCTGTTTCATCAAAGAAGAAAGCGAAAGCGAAGTTGCGTTCGAGCCTCAGAGACAAGGATCACAAGAGGAAGCGTTCTTCATTGTTGTCCAATCCAGTAGTCGATTTACAAATAGAGGACGAAGGCGCTTCTCCTTCTAGACCAGAGAAAGGCAATCCCCCCAAAGCAACGCTTTGGACTTGGTGTCCTCTTTGTGGCCACGGTGGACATACTAATTGTCTTTCTACTTGGTTTGCCGACCCCAATCTATCTGATGGAGCGTGTGCCACCGAAGGATGTCTTTGCGATTGCGTACCCGGCAAACGACGGGAACAGAAGCTCGAAGAGCTTGCACGCAAAAAGGCAGAGAAGGATCTGAACAAACTCGTTCGAAGAGGTGACGATTGGAAGGTTGGTGAGAGCCAGGCGGTATCGGCTGTCCGTGGTGCCATCAGCGACAGCAGTGCCTCTAATCGCAATTCAATCCAGAGCGTAACGGTACCGGGTAGCGGCGTTGCAGCATCAGGACCCAAGAAAGACAAGGGGCAACGAGTCCGAGTTGTGGCTCCGTAAGACAAACGACAGCCAACATATCAATTCAACTCGCACGACCATGCACATCAACCTTCGGCTAGCTCTAAAAGTAGTAGCATCACCTCCGTCATCATCGATCCGCTACCAGCCTCCCTTATTTCGTCATTCACAATTCCGCAACCGGAGCACAAAACGGACGCCTCCCACACCATAACAGACCTTTATTGTCTCAAGACGTTCTGGTTGGGGGGAACAACGCGGAAGGCTGGTATTTTCTGCCCGCTTCTGCATTGTCACACCGCTTCTCATTGAGCGCGCCACGCCAAGACCCATGTCCGCCGCGAAAAACGTGCCGCCATCCCCGGGATGCGGGAGGCTGCAAACGGGAGGCGCGATGGATTCCGGCCGATCCTGTCCACGTGCATACCCATTTTGTGAGTACGCTTTGCGATCTGGCTGTGTGGGGTGTGGTACGGGGCCGCTGTCTTTATCCGACCGTGATGCGGCTCGATATACTTAAGGAAGGTAACTTTGACACATTTGGGCGCACAGTTGTACGATCAGGATTTCGCAGCATATTTTGAGACTTCGTATATGTACAGTACCGGTAAATGTAATGGATAATATTTGGACAGGAACTGAATACCAGGGTCGCGGTAGGTTTCAGCGGCAGAATGGCATTACACGATACCCATGATGCGAAATGCATTGCAACCATCGGAACTCGCTAACAGCTACACTTCATTCGGCGGTTCCTTGATTGTTGAGTCTGTCTCTTCCTAGGGTTTCCTATCGCAACTCGAACAAAAGCACTTTCAACATACGGTGTATCCCAGCATCCTCGCATACTGGTGCCAGCCCGTCTATCTCCGGCGTTGACTCCGAGCATCAACCAACCAATGACTACCCTAGTAGCCTCGTACTGCCCTACCGGCTACTCATACCTTCCGTGTTCCCTTACATACTGACCGTTTATCATCACATTGCTTTTCGGTCGCACATGAAGGATTTCCTGTGCCCTGTAACCCTCCCAATCCTTTCCAACCGATTACACAGGCGTATGCCTGAGAGTCAATGCTTTGTATTCTGATGAGGGAGCCGACGAGGACGAAAATGAGGACCCCGAGGATCGTGAGGACGGTTTTCTGGTCGGTATATTTAACGCACGTCAATGTTCTCGATCCTCCCGTCACCATCGGCCATCCACATCGTCCAGGCTCTCCGTGCCTACAAGCCTTCTCATCTCGAAATTCTCTGATCGGTCAAGCATCCTGCAAAGTCACCTCAAATGCCGGGCCAATAATCCTCTGCGCGTAACTTGATGTCGGCGAATAGAACACGCCGAGAAAAGGGTATTTGCATATTTGATAGTCACACAATGCGATCGGGCAAGACAGCTAGCCTACCAAAGCAGGCACACGTCATCCCACTCCGCATCGAGCAACATATTCGCCCATTTGCGCTGATCTCCTCATCGGTCAGAGAACACACGTACAGTAGCTAGGCTATAATTCCTATACTCATAATCGGCAGTACGTATAGTTGACGACGCTCTCGGCTGATCCCCATCTTTGGGACCTTTCTTATCCTCTCTTGACTGCTGCGAGAAGGCGCTAAGTTAGAGCTGCATCGCTGCGCTAGCGAAATTCAACCACCACACATCACTAGCGGCATGTATGTATGTATGCGGCGCTCGGACCAGCACTTCTCATCAAGCGTTACACGCGAGGTCGCCTTGATCGACGTGGGGTTTGTGAGTGGTCAATTCGTGGGGGATCTTTTCTGGCTTTTCGGTTAGCCAAGGGCTGACGGCGGGCGAGGCGAGGTGTCACAGATGCCGAGATTGGTGAGATTTCACGATAGCTCGCGCGCCCATTTCTCGAAGCGCAACCTGGGCAAACTGCGCCGGCCAAATCAGGATTGTGAGGCCATGGTGTTTGGGGCTATTGATGAGGCGCGAGGTGAGAGTGGTGGGTGCTAAGGCGGGCAAGCATAGTGCGAGGAAAAAGTGCCAGCAATCTCATTTTAACTCGTACGACAGGAAGACGTACTGATAGCACGACAGCGCCAGCGCGGCGAAGACCCGTATTCCAGATTCTCTAGCCTCGTGGGCAGACGACGCCATGGGTCGATCGTCAAACACGATTGCAGTCACGCGCGCCAGATTCGAGTAACATCGTAACACTTTAATACCTGACTCGGGACCTAAAAGCTTAGTCGGCGACACAACCGCAGTCAAAACGTGGGACAAGGTCCATATTCTCCGAGGCGAGGTGATTGAGAAGCCTGGCTGCAGTAGGCTACGGCGATCATGTGCTCCAGACTCAGCAAGGGCTACACTTGATCTGCAGCGTGATTTTGAAGACAGTGACACTTTAGGGCGGTGTCAGGAAGCATTGTATCACTCGAGTCATGAGACCCAGTCTGAGGGAACACCTAGTAGGCTCTCGATTACAAGCAGGTGGTAAGAACTGCCTCATTGCAGGAAGCAGACTAACAGAGGTAAGGGGGACAGCCGAGACAGGGCTTCGAACGTCCGTGTACATGGAGATGCCACGCCGCGAAAAAGGCGAGCAGGTCGATATCAACCAGAGCGGAAGCGATTGGGGCACAAGGCGCCGAACATCATTGGCAACGAGAAATTGATGAAGTTTGGAAGATTTCTTGTATTGGAACCTGGTATCCGTTTTGACCGTTAAAAGCCCCTTGGCTGTGTCGGAAGAAGCTCTTCAGAATAGCCCAAAGGCTACCGGATCGCCGTGATATGCACCGTATCCATCATCAACTCCGTGTCTTTGTCCTGTGCTGACAGTCCGGCAACCTCGCCCAGTATCAACCGTGTCTGCAACTCTTCGTCCCAAGAGTCAACGTTTATCGGCTGGCGCTCCAGACACCCTTCAAGAAACCATCCCGCTGTGTCAACCTGTTGAGGGAGTCGTCGCTCTCGCCCATAGCTCGCACGAATCCGCAGAGGGCGTAAGTCTGGTTTTCGCTAAAATACACGTTCAGTGAAGGCTTCGGAGAGATTCTCAGGGAGTCTCTTACCCGGTATAGCGTCCGTTGGCATCAACTAAATGGAGCAGTTAGCAAGTTGATTTGTATGAGTTGCTGTACTGGAAGTGGCCTACCCTTTCCAACGCTGATTTGCGTAGACGCGTGGTCGTGCGCCTTGATGATGCGACCTGTCGCGCTGCTACTTTCAGTACACTACTCTTCTGCTTTTCGCATCGGTGGTCCTAACCTGCACTTGCGCGGAACGTAGAGATCGACGAGCTCGCCTGGTCACAGTATTAGCAGCGATCCCTTGGTTATTAGACTCAGTCCCCGTTACCTTTTTCGTTCTCCATGGTGACTGATGTGTTGGTGGGAGTGTACTTGCGTGGATGTTGTCGTCGATGTTGGCGGTCGTGAAGTTGAATCTCGAATTTGGATTTCGCAGTGCCCTCGCTTAGACCTAGTGCGTCTTGGCGGGGTATTGCGGCCTCAAGCTAACGTCTGCACCACCAGGCAACAGAGAACAGGCAACAAGTCTCTGTTTGTACCCTTTCACTTATTTCTCATATACCTACCATCTATAACGTATTGCAATTGTACCCCGTTTTCACATCTTTCGTCTTTTGCGCCCTGCAATATGCCTTCACACAGACTCGAGCATTACTTCACACCCGTCTCTCGACCTTCCATTAGAAACCAGCGACTAACCTTCCTCGAACTTCCACATGCGATTCAACGAAGAATATACGACTATGCATGCTTGAAGGATGACCTAATCGACCTAAATTGGACAAACTTCCAAGCCACCATTGGGATCGATGCCGACTACACCGATGCCATTCGCTTTCCCTGTTATCATCACGACATTCCGATCCTAAGAGAGGGTACGACTGGCGAGGAGAATTGGGCTGTCAACTTGCCGGATAACGAACTGTTGTTCCTCAAGGATTCCAGTTGCACCGAGTGTAAGCGGGACAACGCGTACAGTTTGTTGTTTGTGTCCAAGCAAGTTTCGAAGGAGGCTATGAACGTATTGTACGGGCATCACACATTCCGAATAGATCAGAGCATGCCTAATGGACTCAAACGGCTAAAAGCGTTAGGGCCTGACCCCTTATCCGCTCTCAGTCGCTTGATTATCCGGCTAGATATTCCACGGTCGCGGGTGGACGCCTGTGAGAACTTTGAGGCTTATCCTGAGCCTCTCAACGCTCAGCTCGCATCTCATAAACGCCTTATACGAGAGTGGGCAGGTTTGGTTGACAATTTAACGAACGCTGTTCGACCCGATCAGCTACAACTATATCTGTGCTTTCGTGCGTTGACCTTAGAGACGATTGAAAGTGTATTGTTGCACTTGGAGCGGCTTCCCAAGCTCCGCGCCTACGGTATCTGGACCGACATTCCCTTTGCAAATCGCAGGTTACGACTGGTATGTCTCACATCATTTCTCTCGCAGGACGCTCATCGAGTGCTTTCGCTCACGGCCTAGAAGGAACAGGACAAAGTGTCAAGAGTTAGAGCGCCGCTCGACTGTCTTCGTTCTAAAGACAGGCCGGCCGCATTCCAAGTCTCTTCACTCGTTAACCGCACCGCGAAAAGACACCAGACTTGTTCATCAATTGGTCCTGTTTTTCGATACCTTGATCTTCCCCAAGAGATACGTTTCCAGATCCTCGAATATACAGACTTGGTGACTAGTGAGGGTGTTCAGTGGCGATCTACCACACGGCCCAGGAGTTCCATGGTTCCTTGGAGTTGCCAATGTTCAATTGACATACTCGAGGAAGTTGGAGGCTGTCTATGCCATTCAAATAACACACAGTATTACGACCACTCGGAACTCATCTCTTCCTACAACCCTGACGACCAACCTTGCTGCGGCAAATGTGGGCCTTCAGAAGAAAGGCTTTTATGCTTTTGCTCAACATCCGATGCTCCTTGGTCAAGCAGCTGCAACTGTCAGAGGCACCCTCATCCGCTCTTTTTCGTGAGCATACAGGTCCGACAAGATGCTATACCAGTCTATTACCGCTACAACCAATTCGTCATCACCCCTTATGGATGTCCATCTATGCACCCCGATAAAAGAAGGGGTTACGAGCCGCCTGTTGCTCAATCACTGGATCCAAGAAGTGAACTGTCACTTTATCTCTCTGGGCTCACTCGTGGCGCCATTGGCCACATTCGTTGGCTAGGTACGTATGGGTGGGGTACACCACCAGCGTCCTCAAACAAATTCGTCACAGAAACAGACCTACGTATCAAGTGAAGGGATTACCGAAGTGTACCTTCACGGAGACTTTACAAGATCTACCGCCTCCCCATCCTCAACTTCGCTAAATGACGAGATATGCTGACTTTGTACGCGCACCTCAAGAATGGGCAATGCCGGAGCACGACAAAACATACATGAACAGCCAATCTGCGATGTGGCGCGATTACCTGGATACGGTACAGATGATGGAACATGCCAGTACGTGGACCAGTGAGAAGAAGATTCCATTGCCCCGACTCAACTAGTCGAAGCTCTTCTAAAGGGCGTTCTACCCGCTCAATATGTGTTCCTTGACCCTTATCTACCGCCTATCTGGAGAATGACGCTGACTATACATTCGCACTCTAGTGAACATCCCTGAACTTACTTTAGTTATCAATATGTCGGCATTCGCAATGCACCAGCGTTGGCCTGACATGTACCACCACTCTTCGCCCCTTAGTCTCTCCATGGATGTCAAAGTTTGGCGACGGTATGCGGACAAGATGAAGCCGCTAGTTCGTTTGCATCATCTCAAAGACTTCTTCGTGTACTTGCGAAGAGACATAGATAAGACTTTCCGCATAAATCTGGAGAAGGAGTTCGAGCAGTTGATCAAGGGACCGAACTACGATAGTGCGCAGCGTGGAAAACCGGAGGAGCGCTTTCGCTGGTATGAAACCTATTGTCTGGCAACCTACTAGACTTGGTATCTAATGTCGCGTAACTGAGTGTTGAAGCTGGCGGTATGTTTGGAACGGATCAAACACATATTTTCGACTGGAATGGTTGCTAGAGCCATTTATGCCCTTTAACTTGTCACAAAGGTCTCATTATCAAACTCATCCTAGGGTAGCACAGAAGCTGTGCCTTCACCTTCCTACCCAGCAACTGTCTACAGAAATGAACGAAATGGCATCTTCATGGCATCGTGAGCAACTTTACTATCGTAAGAAAGGTGTAATAATGCTATTGCAAGAAAACAATACCTTTAGTCGAGTCCATTGCTGGGCGAATGGGATAGGGTGTTTTCTAGCCTTACTTAGGTAATATCATTTGTAGGACCCAACACTTCCAAGCTTATTCAGACGTAAAGGAGCGCTGACCACTTCCCCTGCTACAAATAGGCAGAGTGAAACAGGATATCCTTGGGATCACTGTTCGAAGCTTTGATCAGTCATTATCATCTCATCACGTGCGTTCGTAACTGAATCGCGAAACCCGCCAAGACCCCCGCTTTATCTCAGTCCATGGTTCTTGCCACCTTCAATCTCAACAGCTCCCCAACTATCACCATTCCAAACCTTTACTAAGCTCCTGTCGCACGAAAGCCCCAATCGCATCACAATCGGAACCTACCATCTCGAGACGTACCCATAGCGCAAAAAAGCCGAAGCGAGAGAGCTGCAATACCCAACCCGACGCCACCATGGAAGATCCGCATTATCCACGATCATCGCGCAAGCGCAAGGCAATCGACTACATCGCGCTTGCCGGAGAGAACTCGGACTGGGAGGAGGAATACACAACGAAGAAGACAAAGACACTTGGGACCAGCAATGTCACAAAGGTGAGAGCTGCGGTTGGGAAGGGCTACCAGCCCATGGGATATGAACACCACGAACACACGAAAGTAGGCGCATACACAAAAGCCTTGGAAGAGGATGCATGTGAGGAGTCCTCACCGAAGAAAAAGAGTTCAAAGAAGAAGGGCAGGGAGGCTGATTATGGCGAAGAAAAGAGGGCGAGACGATTCCGGCCCAAGGCACCACAGTCGTATCGAGAGATCAAGGACCGCGCCTTGACCCAGAGATTCTATGTCATCGACAGGAAGCGAGGTGGTACTGGCGAGGTACCCGAAGAGACAGTCAAATTAGCTGGCACAACAGGAAATGTGTATGAGCAGCACATTGGCAAGATTCCGAGCTGCACTTGCCCACACGCGCAGAAGGGAAACCAGTGCAAGCATCTCATCTACTTGATGTTGCGCGTATACAAGATTCGCGAGGAAATCGGCTACCAGCTTGCTCTTACATCATCTGAGTTGCGAGAGGTCTTCAAGGATGCTCCTATCCCTTCTGCCGAACCAACTTCACCCGACTCCAGTGACCCTGGCCGGAAACCGATCGAAGGCGAATGCCCCATATGCTACTCTGAATTTGATCCGGAGAGCGAAAAGATTGTTTACTGCAAGGCTGCTTGCGGCAACAATGTTCACAATGACTGTATGAGCAATTGGGCACAAGCGAGGGGCGGCAAGGCGACTTGCCCTTATTGCCGCGCGAAGTGGGCAGACGAGGAGCTGACCAAAAGTGTCAGCGTGAACATGCTCAACGGCGCAACAAAGAGTCGCGAAGGCTACATCAACGTTGCCTCTCAGCTTGGCCTCTCCGGTCGGCGGGACTACTCCACGTATCACCGACCGTGGGTCAATCAGCAAAGGGCGGCACGCGCGATTGACGATGAGGAAGGCTACTACGATGATTATTGAGGCTCCAGGCTAGTTCTTAAAATCCTACCAATGGTTACTGTAATATCCTCCTCGAATCCATGATTCTGCTCTTCTTTTCCCATATTTTCGGTCCTTATCAATACCCTACAGCTTTTTGGCGTCCAGGAAACCATCATAAGAAATTCCTGGTGGTGCACGTAACAGCTTGGATATTCCTTGGGTTCTTGGCCTTTAGTCCACGGCCCTTACTCTGAGTTTCTGGCGTTTCTGGCTGGCCTTTTGTGCATACTATCATTATTAGGACTCTAGCACGTCACAGAATCGTAGCATACGGAATAGCTTAGCTATAGATCCAAACCAGGTGTATTGAGACATCATGCTTCGATTTCATTCTTTCCAAAGTCGCTCTCGCAAGAACGAGCGATCTATGGCAAGCCTGACATAAGGCGTCCCAATACCGGTAGTACTTGAAGCACAGGCGACGGCGAAAGCGACGTCACGATGCTATCTTCAGTAAGAACCGTATAAACGGGGTCCTGGATCACACCTCGCACATCCTTCGAATACGAGCTGAAGTCGCGATGAGGCGAACAAGTGGATCGCGCATGCCGGGTCATACCGCGGTAGGCGACGATATGATTAGCTCGCTCCAAGAGATTATATTGATCTGCAATAAGCGGAGAGTGTCACTGGGTGTTAGTGTCACACGGATGTGGCGCAGTACCACCAATAGATGCGATTACAAGGGGTCAGGCTACCACCTTGCTCGCGAACAGGATATTCTTGGATAGGGATCTCCGTTGCCTGGGATGGATAAATTGATGCGACTTTCTTGCTGGAATTGGATTGCAACGAACTTCATTTTCTACAATCTTTACTTTCTTCACTTTCTTCACTCGCTTCCCACGTTCGCTCTTCTTCAATAGAGATCCAAGATATTACCCCACCCTTAATTACTGAAAACCAATACTCCGCTCTGAACGAGTCAAAATGTTCGCTACTAAGGCCATCTTCGCACTCCTCCCCTTCGCTTTCACGCAGATCTCCCAAGGCGCACCAAGTCCCGCCACCCTCACTTTGTCTGAGATCCTCTACCACCAATCCGAAGTCTACTCGACGCCAGCCCACTTAGCGACCTATGGAGGATACATCGACTTCAACCTAACGAACTCCAACCCCGCCGTTCCAGGCATCATCCACTGCTCCGCCGTAGGCATGCACTTGACTGAAATGTTCTTCGGCGAGTTCAATTACACCTGCGCAAGCCCCGCTGGAGTCGCGACGAACTTCACGTACGATAGACCCACGAATGGGTTCACGTTGAACCAGACGTGGAGTGAGGATGGGTGAGTACTTGCTCTATTCGCTCTGACCCGGGTGGTTTGTAGCTAATGAAGAAGTAGAAAAGCGTATCTAGCATCTGGTCAAGGAAGCACAGACTTGTCCTGCAAGTATACGAGCTGGACGAATTCTAACTGGACGATGGGCCAGTTGTATCATACTGAGAATGTGGATTGCGCGCCTGGACAGTTGGTTATTACTCCGGAGATCACTGAAATCTCAGGCACATATCACTGAGCTCTACGGGAATATATCACTGGGCAGGCGGAGGACAACCAGATTCAGGGCTTCCCCAGCATATGGGCGAAGCATCTACTAATTCGTCGAATACACACGTAACGGAATAACACCTGTCCGCTATGTAGTAACGCGGCATTAATATGGACACTTCCCCGTCGCATCCTTCTTAATCCTAACATGCCCCTCCTGGCTCTCAACCCTCTTCAGCCATTCCTTTACCTTCTCCCCAACCTCGAACCCCACTTTCTCCGCATGACTCGTATACGCATACAAGCAAATATCAGCAATTGTAAACGTCTCGTCAACGAAAAACTTCTTGTTGCCATCAGCCAAATGCCTCTCCATAACATCAATAGCTTTCTGGCCCCGCTCTCTCAACGTGTTGATCTCGTGCTCGGAGAGGTGCGAGAACCCTGTTGGGCACCAGTAGGTGAGGAACTTCCATACTCCAACATATATCTCATGAGAGTTTTGCTCGAAGAACATCCATCGCAGGACTCGTGCTTTGTTCACTTTGTCGTCTGGGAGGTACCGAGTGCCTTCGGCCAGGTAACAGAGGATTGCATTTGACTCGGCGAGCGGTGTACCGTCGTCAAGGACGAGAACTGGGATGCCGCCATTTGGGTTCAGTTTGAGAAACTCTGGTGTGCGTGTCTCAGATGGTGTTGCTAGGATGTCTAGGGCTGTCGTTTCGTAGGAGATGCCGAGATGGGCGAGCAGGAGCTGTACTTTGTAGGCGTTTCCGGATGGGATTATGGATTCGTAGAGGTGCATTTTGCCCGGGTTGCGATCTCCTTGGAGCGTCTATGGCTGTACAGAAAACTTCCCAGATTTGACTATCTTCGAAGTTCAGGTTCTGTGCTGTATGATTTCCAATCATCTCATACAGCTGCACGCCCTTCGCAGAACATCTTGCTTGGCTCAAGACATCGACCAATGCGATCGATTCCGGGGTATATATCGTACTTCAACTTGTTCATCGTATCTTCCTCGTAACCGAGAGAAGTCGGCTTTTGGGTGTAGTAGTACTCGGACGCGACGCAAATTGCCGGTAGCGCACCGAAGATGACGTAGTACGCAAGGCTTGGATAACCCTTTACTCATCGGCGCCGCAACATACTTTGGCGTCCTCACCACCGAGGGACCGGCCGAATAGTCTTTCGAATCTGCACACTTATGCTTCCAGGAAGCGTAAGAGCCGCTGACTCAACGAGCAATGCGTCCCATAGAAGTACTTCCGATACACCCGCCACCGGCGACGCCACGCATGCAACGCTCACCGAAGATGTCGCTATCGTGCTTATATCGGCTTCAGCCGCCCTGCACCTTTGAACTTCAGATTGGCGAGTCTGGGTAAAATTTTTTAAAACCGTGTAGGTTGACGAGAAAGCATCGAAAAACATGGCTGGGTATATGCGACGGAAGAAGTCCCTCCTTATTGGCATCAACTACTGGGGCTCCAAACACCAACTCCAAGGATGCCACGCCGACATCGATAACATTGCCGAATATCTTTCCTATCGAGGCTATGCAAATGATCACCAGTCGCGAGTGATACTTTCAGACATGCCGGGCGTTCCGTACACTTCACCATACTTCCCAACAGGTCGCAACATTCTCCAGGCTATGGATTGGCTCGTCTCTGAGCCCAATTGTACGCTTTTCATGCACTATTCCGGACACGGCGGTCAAGTCGAAGATGAAGAAGGCATGTCTGAAACAGGCATGAACGACACCATTGTACCTGTGGACTTCGAGAGGAACGGTCAGATCAATAGTACCTTGCTCCATAGGCATTTGGTGACCAATATGGCGCCAGGGTGTACTCTTTTCATCATCTTGGATTGCTGCCATTCAGGCTCAGCCCTAGAGCTTCCTTACGTTTATCGTTCCAGTTTCGACGGCCAGGTCAACTTGCTAGATAACCTCAAGCAAGGTGCGCGACTATGGGCTGAAGCACGAGATGTCCTCGATGGTGACTACGGGAACGCAAAGCATCTGATGGCTGGCGCATCGAGCTTCTTCAATGGTCTAAAGCATATGGGCAAACTGAGGGAAGAGGGGCTGGATGAAGGGGCATATGCTTACGAGTACGGGAGCGAGAAGAAGTTAGTCACGATGCTCAGTGGGTGTAGAGATGACCAGACGAGTGCAGATGCGAGGATACAGGGAAGGAGCTCGGGTGCAATGACGTGGGCGTTCTTACAGACGATGAAGAGGACACCAAATCCCACTTATGTGCAAGTAAGTATAGCACCCATAGAAAGTACATGTTATGAAGCTTATGTGCTTGTAGACTTTACAGATGACACGCGGCTTCTTAGATCAGAGCCACTATACGCAGGTACCTCAGCTGAGTACTGGTGTTGAGATGGACTTGAATCGTACAGGGCTGATATTATGAATGTATGGTACACAACATCTGCAACAATTCTCCTTGAATGTGATCAGAAGAGAAGAAAGGAGCGCGATCCACCTTCTAACCACGCGCTCGTACATGCGCCCACCAATTGCCCCGACAACCTCGGACTCTGGATTTCGAATCTTCCTGCCCTAAAACACCCATTCAATGCCCGACTTGAGTTCCGGAAAGTCGCGTGCGAGGTTTATGATGGCTCACTATCTGTTGCCCCTTGCAAGGTAGCCCCAAGGACCGGTCTTGACGTAGAATCTGTCTTCATCATCGTTTGTAGTCGAAAGTTCAACCATAGTCAGATAGCTCCGGGGACACCATTGCTCTCAATCATCACCGCGACTCCATATCCAATGTTCTTCCATAGTACGTCTGCTAGCATTTCTCCTGCTGTGTCTGACTTGGAAACACAATCCAACGATCTGAGCTGATAGAAGGCAAAGCTCGACAGTTCATTTGTGGTGTCTGAGTCTGCACTCTGGGTTAACTGCTCGGAGTAGTTGTTCACACGAGTGCGCCTACTGTTCCTAATCGCTACACTTGGCTCGACGTTGAATTTAGCTCCTAGTATCATTGTACTACAACGCCTGAAGCGGTCCAAGGGTTCGAACGTGACCCTACCTAATTAGTGTTTGACTGACGAAGCCCTCCTATGAGGCAAATCGCTTATATTATCTCTACTCACTTCGGGGCAGCCAGGTTGCATCTGGTCCGTGACTGAGTTCGAAAATTATGTTATTGCTCACTACCACTACTGAATATTGAGAGATTTAGTGCGAAGCACACGTTTCGTACACTCTGAGAGTTGCTTTACAGTTGCAGGTAATTCCGCCAAATTCTCGGCGCCGAGACCCAGGCTCGTAATTATATAAACTGGATATTCTGCATGAAAGGGAGCAGGACTTAGCTCGCTCAAAGGAACCCCATGCGAGAAGTCTGACGAGAACACGCTAGCTAACATACACCTGCCAGAAACTGGTGCACTTGAAATCCTCCACGACCTAAAGCGAAGACCTAACAGTATTCGCCATACTCTGTAGTAACGACCTCGAGCCTGTTTGCTCTGCAACTTTTGTGCCAGCAAGACGTCCAAAAGTCAAGGATCGAAGCACTGATGTAGCAGGCGGATACTCTGTTACTCGTTAGCATGGGACCATCATCGCTACTGGATACAAAGCTGCCTACCGTTGTAATACAATCCTGTCATCTCTCCTGCAGCGTACAGCCCCGGAATCGGCACATCATTCGTGCTCAATACCTGAGCATCCGTGTTCGTTTTCACGCCACCGTATGTGAATGTCAGATGCGAAGTTACTGGATAGCCATAGAAGGGCGGCGTAATAATAGGGTTGGCCCAATTGGTCTTGTTCGGTGATAGGCCCTTCGTTGACTTCCCGTCGAGCTTCATGAGGTCGAACGTAGTAACTTCATCGCAAGCTTCATTGTACTCGTTGATCGTCTTCTCTAACGCGTCAGGATCGATTCCCAACTTGACGGCTAGGTCGTGAATAGTATCAGCTTTCTCCGGTTCTTGATCAGTCGTGTCGTACACCCATCCTGGCCTGAAGCGCTTCATGATAGTTTCGTCAGTAACAAAGAAGCCCTTTTGGTTCTGATCTCTCCATAATTCGAGCGCGATCATCTCAAAGGTGGCAAAGAGATGTCGCTTGCCTTCGTCGTAGAAACGCTTGCACTGCTCGTTCACCACGATCCCGTAGTTGTGGCCCCAGATCACAGCGTCAGGTTTAGTTGCTCGTGTGTCGACCAGCTCGCAATGCATTCCATCGAAACTTCCGGCGGTGCCAGCCCCAACTTCCAAGGCCATGTTGAGCCCTGCACCACGATTGTATTTCAGGCCAGGAGCAATGAGCGGCAATTCATGCGTCCGGTTTCCGACATACTTTGCCAGCATTTCTCGGTTTCCTTCGAAGCCTCCACAGGACAGAACTACGTTCGGCGAGTTCAATTCATACAGCAGTCCGTCTTTCTCCCGCACTTGTAGACCCCGTATGGCACCTCTCTTGTCCGTCAACAAGTGTCTTGCCTCTGTTTCCCAATGCAGGTCACAGTTCTTGTACCCCTCGATATGACCCATCAGACAGTCAATAATCGCCTTTCCACCTCCCTCTGGGAACACAAAATGCTGCGCAGTCTTGAACTCCAAAAGCACATTCTCCTCATCATGATGCACAAACTTCACTCCATGCGCTTCCAGATACCTTGCCGTATTCTGCGCCTCTGCCTGCAACTTGTCGCAATACTCCATGTCCGCGAGACCCTTGGAGACCATCTTCATCTCGTCCTTCCAGGCTTCGTCGAACGCGAGGTTCTTGTCGAGACGCAGATAAGCCATGGTCCACCGCGAGGCACCGCATCGCTCGTCAGATTTGCCGACTTCGATTAAGGCGACACGAGCTTTTTTGTTGGCTTTGGCGGAGGTTTCGAGGAAGTTGAGTGTGGCCATGCAGCCGGCAAATCCAGAACCAACAACTATCAGGTCGTAGTTGTCCATATCAAAAGGCGTAGTATTAATGCTGAAGATATCCGGAGAGTTGAAGAAGAGTTGACTTTCAAGGTTAAGCACCAGAGATTCAGTTGCTATATTGACAGCTATCGGACCGTGGGCGGTCCGCATGTTCCCCGCTCCAGGGCCCAAATGCGGGGAAGCCTATGGATCATCATCATGGTCTGCGGGGTGAGTATGTGTGTTTGAAGCCTGGAGCGGAGCCGAACGTACTCAGGGTTTCACTACACTGAGATCTTAGATTGAAGAATTAGGTAGGCCATCAAGTGACATGCATGGTGACAGTCGCGTTGTCCAGTTCCCGTGCTGACTTAGATAATCGAGCATGACAAACTTCCTCTATCGAAATCTTTTTCAAATTTCCTTCAAATTGAGGATACTCAGCTGATTCACACACCAACACTACACATCGGGAACCCGGGACTCCGCATCAAAGCACGTAAGCTAACGCACGGTTACGCGATGAACGTCGATCTCCCGAACCATCGGCGTTCACCCCGTTACGCCCACCAGAACACCTCTTTCTCTACTAGCCGACCCCGCTTTGAGAAATACACATACAGCGGCCCAGCTTTGTGTTCCGACATCAGCAGAATCGTAACATTCCGAACCTCAAAGTCAAGATTACTCACCTACGGACTCTGAAGAGCGTCCGAATCTGAACAAGTTCCGCGGCCGGTCAGCGCGACAGGAACACCCCCGCGGAGCAAGCGTGCTACATCAACAAGACAGAAAGCTTTGCTGAGTGGTACGTATAAAAGACAACATGTTCACGATATTGTAAATTCAAGAACAACTCTAAAGGCGCCCAGATCATATCACCAACTTCCCCAATCCTTCCCTCCAACTTATCCCCAACAATGCCCCCAACCCTTACCGGCGACCCCAAATCGCACCCCAACTCTTCTTTCATCGACGGCCTAACAGGCACCTGCCTCTGTGGCTCCATAACCGTAACCATCAAGGACCAAGAACTCTTCACCAAGAAACGCGGACATCTATGCCACTGCTCCAATTGCCGCAAGTCCTCTGGGTCGTTCGTCGCAGCAAATCTCGCTATCGACAGCGACGTCGTGGAAGTCAAAGACCGCGACGGAACGCTGAAGACGTACGACGATTATGAGACGGGGAGTGGGAAGAAAGTGGAGAGGGTGTTTTGTGCGAGGGATGGGAAGTAAGTACTTAGAACCAGCATCATCTTATCTCTCTACTTTCGAGGGTTGGCACAAGCCATTGAAGAGAGGTTGCTAATGATGATGGGATAGTCCCATAATGAGCGTGCCCGAGATCTATCCCGGGAAAGTAGTTCTTAAAATGGGTATCTTCCCCCGGATCCCGGCGCCGGAGATGGAGACGTTTTCGGACCATCGGCATGCGTGGCAAGGAGAGCATGATGGACTGATTCAGTACGCGACAGTTAGGGGTGGGAAGAAGTTTGGCGAGAAGGAATGACTATCTCGAATTTGAGCATGATTACTACTTCTGTGCGACGTGCTTGCTGAACGGTTATTTCGCGGACGCTGTCACCGGACCACAATCACAGCTACTACTCTGAGCAGTATTCAGCGAGGGTCTGATTTGGAACTCGGCAAACGTATTGGAACTCACGCGACTACAGATTTCTGGAGATGCTTCTAGCCCGCACCTTTAAAACGCCGTTCCTCACGAGGCGGATTCGACGTACCATCCCAAAGTCACGGTGCTCGGCGTAGAATTCGAATCTATGGACGGGGCGAACGCTTACCCTAGGGGTCGTTAGCACACAAACAATCCCCAACCCCAACACCAACCCCAATAGCTCACCACAACACACCACAGCACACCACACCAAGCGCACAACCCACTAATTCAAGAAAAAAAAAAATAAAAAAATAAAAAAATTCGACATCAAAGCTCAATCTCCCTCCATTCATTAAAAGAATATCTACATACAATACCGCAGCAAGAGCAAATTTTCCAATCCCCCCTATCCGATGATCCGATCCGATCCGATCCGATCCGATCCGATCAACCTGCCCTACCATTCGTTTCTCCCTCCCTCCCTCCCAACCTGCCACCCACCCACCCAACCCCCGACGTTTCCCCCGACGTTTCCCCTTCAGGCTAAGAAAGCAAATTATGGTATAGAACAAAACAGAACAAAAGGATCTCCTCGCTTACCCCCCCCCAAAAGAAAGCGTACAAGAAGAAGAAGAGGAGGAAGAAGAGGAAGAGGAAGAAGAAGCCCCAAAGCAGCTCGAAAACGCATTCACCCTTCCCCATAAAGTGCATTCCAGACCAGACCAAGCTTCCCTACGCTTCATCCTCCGCCTCCGTAACCCACGACGCATTCACGCTCCCCATCTCCCCCCTCCTCCCCACCGTCCCCCGCCTCCTAATCCCAGGAAACAGCATAGCCTTCCCACCGGCACCCTAAGCCGGCGTCACACTCCTACTATCCCGTCCCCTGCTCAACAAGCCCCTCCTCTTATCCACCTTCGGACTCGCCGAGCTCGCGGTATCAGCAGGTTGGAAGCTCGTCCTAAGTACAACCTCGCCTCCGCTGCCGATACTAATCTTCTTCTCCCCGCCGCCGCCCTGGTCATCAACTGTGAACGTGCTTTCGCCGAGCTCGTCGTCCGAGCCGAACGTCGCGTGGTCTTTAACTGCGATTTTGAAGAACGAATCCGCTGTGCAGGATACTTTCGCTGTTTCGGAGTCGAAAGAGCACGAGCCGTCGGGTGCTTTGATGTGTTTTGTTTTATACACTTCCTTCGATCCCTTGGAGCTGTTGAGGTAAATATGAACTTGCACCTTCGTGTCTTCCGGGAAGCCCGTAGCCGAGAGGATAGAAATATTCGCCGTGCCCTGTTCGCCAGCGCCTAGAGCGCCGCCGGTATGGCTAGCGAAGGACTGCGCGCCCCAGGATTTGACGCGGTTGTGGTTCGACGGTGTTGGCGTGACGGCGCTGCCATCGGCGCCTTCGACGGAGATGGCGGGTGTGTCTTCGACGGAGCCATTGGGTTCGGGCTCGAAGTCGCCTTCGTGGGCACCTTTGGACTTTCTGCGCTTGAAGCCGCGGCCTAGGAAGGTTCCTGCGCGGACTACACCGCCGCCGACGAGGACGGCGCCCTTGCCCACACCCTTGACGGGTGCGCCGATAACTTTTCCTGGAACAGCGAAGGTGCCTGAGAAGGTGCTTGAGCCTTGTCTTGAGCGTGTGACGTAGTCTGGCTTGAATAGCATCTTCAACCTAATAGCGCCAGACTTGCCGTCCAAGCCAAGTGTGACCTCCTGCTGCTGGAACGGTTCCAGGATCTCGAGATTGATATGGGCAGCTCCCAAGAAGTCTGCCTTGTCTCCAAAATCCCAATCAAAGACCTTGACCTGGAAATTGGCCGCCGTCCTACTACGAACGGGGAGCTCAAAGTACTCATTCCAGGCCGGGTGCAGGGTCTTCTTTTGTGTCTTCGTTTTGAACACGTCTTTATCGTTCATGATGAATTTACAGTAGGGGTCGGAGTAGCCGTTCCGGTCAGCGGCTGGAAGATCTGCAGCATCGAGAACGTCCACGCGCAAGGTTCCTTGGTTGTTGAAGGACTCGCTGGGGTCGAGGCGCATCTTGATGGGGAGGTACTTCAAGCTGACAGTTACCTTGTGCTCGTGGCCATCCTTATCCTTGAGAGTGAGGACTGTTGGCGTGTACAAACACCTCTTGAGCGTATCAAGAGTGTTACCTGTTAGTTTCGCGAGAATGTGGTCTTCATCGCCATCGCCCTTCTTATCAATGTGCTCGATGAGACGAAGTGTGATCTTCGAGAAGTCCAGCTCGCGAACCATGGTGTCGCCAACTGTGCGACGTTAGAAGCGCGTCGCAAATGATTGAGGAAAGTCGACCTTACCTTCGTTGAACGTCATGTGCTTGCTCTTGATCTTTGCGCTCGAATAGCTAGGGAAAGCCATATCGTCCATGAGTACATCGATGTAGCCACCGGTTTCCGAAAATTCGCCCTCGATGAGCTTGAACACAATGAGACCGGATTCTGTCAAGTATTAGCGCATGCTCAATGTATGATAACGAAAGAGAAGATAAAGATGCCAGGCATGGGTCCACCAACTCAGTGCTTCCAACCTCCGAAGATACTGAGCCCGTTGTCCTGGCGTCGGCGAAGAAATTGATTGCGAAAGCGTAAGCATACCATACTGCTGCAGATCGTCACCCGTCAGTCGAAGTTTCTCGATCGCTTTTGGGGGTGCGGTTTCGTCCTGTGCGGCCTCGTTCTTGTCTAATGCTTTGGCTAGATCAGTCTCGCTGCCTTCTGGTGCTGTGTGCGCCGATTTGAGCGAGGAGATTGTGCCGACAGTCTCCGAGCGAGAGACACCAGAGATGGTCTTCTTGTGGCTGGGTGTGCCATTGTTCGGGACAGCAGCGGACCCAGCAGTCTTGACAGAGCTCTTCCGAGAGAGACCACCAACGGTACTCGGTTTCTCATCCTCGTCTTCTTCCTCATCGGGGTCCCAGACAGAGTAAGAGGGGTAGAAGGAGCAGGTGTAGTTGAGGGTACCCTTTGGTTGCGCTCGTGCACCCAATCTCAGACCAGCAGCGACGGGTTGCTTCTGCTCGTTGACAAGGTATTCTCCGTTTTCGTCTTGTCGGATATAATCGCCTGCAGACAGCTCAATATGACCGAGAGAACGGTCCTTGCCAAGATGTTCTTCGTCCATAACCTCGACTGTGAGTTTTTCGCGTATCGTGTGAACGGGCACGTAGATGACCTCATCCCAATCCGGGTTAAGATTGTTCTTGAAAGTCACCGTTCGGCCTTTCTCAACACCAGAGAGTAAGACTCGGACATAGGGATCGGACTTGCCCATTGCCTCAACATTTCGAAGCTCACGAGCATTCTGAAAATGCAGTCTGATGACTCCGATTGGGGTGAGGTAGCCACCGGATCCCCCGAGAGCGCCTTTTAGAGCTACAGGTTTCCACTGTAGCTTCATCTTTGCTCGACCGGTTTTGACACCCGCAAGGTTGAACCACTCCTGACCTTTTGCCATGAGCTCGAGCATGTCATCGATACCAATCTGGTACATGCCAACTGTTGGATCCCCAGCAAGACCACGGTCATCCTTGATGACAAGACCAAGCTTCGACTTCTTGCGATCCGTGATCAGGAGCTCCTTTGTAGCATCTGGCCAGATCGGCTGATTTGTGCGTTTCATGACCTTGGACTTTTGCACCTCATGCCCATTGAGCAAGAGGATGGCGTACGGGCTGAGTTGGCCAACCAGGCTCTTGCTGCCGTCCAGATCCTTGGCTTGCTCGATTGTGAAGCTAGCAATACCCGTTCGTGACTCTGGCGGTGGCTCCTTCGTCCCGTCTTCGAGGACTTCGCCTTCAAGAACTGGGAAGAAGCGGACATCACATTGGAGGATACCGCGAGGCCTGCCACCGGACATGACCTCAAGATGCAGGTTCTCGTGCTCGTCGTCCTGTTCTAATTGCTCCAGAGCGAAGGTGGCAGAACCCAGCTGCTTGTCTTTCCTAATCTCGTTGTAGTCGAAGACGTTGATCGTCAACGAGTCCTTTAGAGACGTGATGATGATATTCTTCGTATCGTTCCAACGCGGATTAGCGTTCTCGTGCACAGTCTTGGTCCTTGCGAGCTCGACACGATCGTTAATCGAGACGGTTGCGTACGGATCAGGAGTGCCCGAGAACTTGTCAGGGTTTTTGAGACCTTGCGCGCCATGGAAGGTGACCTGGAGGACACCAATGGCCTGGTCGACTGGACTTCCTGCAAGCATCTTCGCGATTTCGACGGGGAACACGTTCGGGGCATACATCATCGGACCAAGATTGGCGTGCACCTGCTCCATGATGAAGCTCTCCAATCCCGGAATAAAGTTGATGTCGAAACCGAATGTATCACCCCCGAGCGGCTTGCAGACGTAATCAATCGTAGGTCGCTTCAGGAAGGAAACTTCGACTCGCTCGATGTGGGGGAACGGGATCTGGAGCTTGAATTTGACTCTCATAAGGCCAGAGAAGGCGAAATCCTCAACAATAACATCCAAGCCCTTGCTGACCACGCCCTTTCCAATGCGAACTTCCAATACAACCTTGGGGTTGATCTTGTTTTTGATTTGCCTAGCTGTGAGATCCGCCGTGTCATTTGGCGTGAAGCTGAATTGCCAGTCCATGAGCACAATGTCCTCCTCGGTCTTGGGATACGTTTTGACGTGCTCCAGCCTGGGTGGCTTCGTCCCAAGCACGAATTGCTTCATCTTCAGACTGTCGAGAAACGCCGGGGTGGAAGTAGAAAGGACCTGGTCGACCGATGCAACAATGGTATCGCAGAGTACCGGAGCGTAGATGGGCCAGAATTTAACCAGAAAGCTGTTGATCCATTCCAGCGACTCATGGTCGGTCTCCAGCTTGCTCTTGGCCATCTCGCGGTTGAGATCATCCCGAGCATTGCGCCGCACGCGGCGAATCGAGGTCCGGTAGTATGTCCCGCAGATTGCCATGATTATAAAAACCCAGCCCAGGCCTCCACCAAGCACAGCTGTGACCCAGGACATGAGGCAGGCGAATATGATGACACCGGTATTATGGTACCAATCGCCAAAAAACTTGTCCTCCAGCTTGCCCTCGAGCCATGTCTGATGGTCGAGCAGCGTGCCTTCGTCCTCGGGCTCGTCCGACCCAGGCATGCCGAACCGCGGTGCCCAGCCAACGCGCTCCCACCGGGCATCGTCGTCCAGCTCGGGCGCGTGGCCGTTGGCGCCTTTCGTCGACGTCGGAGAAGCAGGCAGATCGACCGCTCCGGCTTTCGTAGCGGGTGGGAGGTCATACTTGGTGCCGACCGTACCGTCCTGCAGCATCTCGTCAGCAGTCGTCGTCATGTTCGATTACCAGTCCTTCTTACAGCGTCAGATGCGAGAGCGGCAGCATTGGGCTTGCGCTCGTGGTGGAAGTTGCCCGGTATACGCTGCGAGGAGCTGTCAGTACTCCGGATATGAGCAAATTGTCATCATCAACGCACCGCTTTGGCCTGGGCGCGTTTCTCCTCTGTGGTAGCGTTTGGGTCGAACTGGTAGGCTGCACTCCCGCCCTTCTTCGCCTCCTCATGCAGCGTGTTCTCCGCAGCCTGTGCCGTGACCTTCGAGTTGGGGTCCTGGGCAGCTTCTATCGCGCCCTGCTGCTTCAGCTCGTGCTCGCGGGAGGACGCCATGTCGGCGATGTATGCGGAGGTCCGACGATGCCCAATCACAGAGCCAGCGGGTCAATTGGCCGTCTGAGCTGCTGGGGGGAATGCTCAATGGCGACGAGCGCTCGTGTACGGCGGTAGCAATGATAAAGATGAGGAGAAGTTCGGCAGACGGCGCGCAGTGGTGTCGGCGGCGGCCAAACCTGCTTGCTTTAGTTTGCTTGCTAGGCGTGGGCGTGGGCGGTAGCTATCTAGCGCGGACCCTGTAGCTAGTTCCAGTACACCACCCGAGAAGCGGGGAGGCTGGGGCGTTCAGAGCAAAAAGAAAGGGAGCTAGGGAGCGTAAGAAGAAGGTGAGCGCGCTCCAGCTTCGGCGAGCGCGAGCAGCAGGACTAGAGAAGAGGACGCGCAGGTGGGCGGTTCAGGAGCTTCATATGAGGTGTTTAGTTGAGCCACGGCATGACGTTGCCGGCCCAGGCGTAAGAGCCAGGGAATTGGAATGGGCAGACAGAAGCTTTGACCCTCGAAGCCGGGCCTCGGTTTCCTTTCACGCTGCATCTTGCTCTCGACGCATAATCACTGCGATGTTGAAACTCTCACAGGCTGTACACTGTGCACTGCAGCTCCACCATGATTCCAGGAATGCGTACCCCTCACAGACGGAAGGCACAGCGGACGGCTGCTGGAGATTTCAGCTCGACTGCGCCTCACCTCAGCGACATCGTTGAGAGCACCCTTGTTGGCGATCGATCTAGCAGGGGTGCTGAATCCACTCCCGCATCGCACCACCACACATGCGCCGCCAAGTGGGACATCGTGTATCGCGCGCGCCTCAGATCAGGTTGCACGATAGCGGCAACGTGAGTGCGTAAAGACATGCAGTACTTGACAGGAAGACTAGCAGTATCGGAGCCTTGGTTCCATTGCATCTCGCAAGCCAAGTTTCCGTTCCTGAAAAGCCATATCAAGATCTACTAACCAGGCCAATCTTCATGTGTCGAAGCGGGCTCGCGTGTGGCTACCGCCAGAATGATGTGAACACGAGGATCTGGTAGCCAGTATGTCACTGTCACAACTGCACTGGAAGCACTTCAGGAGTCTATACGGAACTCCAAGGAAGTATTTACCATTAGGCAACCTGCTTCCAGAGGTCAATACAAGGCTGAACATTTGTGCACAGGATGACATGAAAGAAATAGGCCCTCGAGATCCATTAAGAATGTACTCCGTAACGAGAGTTCATTACGCGGCACCTGACCGCATCTAATCTTGTATGTCAGAGCTGAGAACTCGTTCATCAATCATAACCTGTAACCGCATCGCTGTCGCTATGCCCATGTCCATGTACCGGACGCTCGAATCGACCAACTAGCGCCGTGAACCACTCCAGCACTCCCAAAGCAAACATCTAGATCGAGAACTCAGAAACCCAAGCAGAGTCGTCGTAACCTTCAGCTCGTCGGCACATCCCAGCCACAGCCACACATGCACCCGCCACGCTTCTTAACCAGGGTGCTTGGTCTAGACCGCTGTCGCAGATCTGAATCGTAGGGCAGGGTGCAAACGATTCACATTTCCCCACTATTGCCGTTTGAGGCATGCGGCACGATGGCTGATGAATCTACTGCTTTACCGCCACGCCTGCTCGACTGGATATCGTCGTCCACCCACGCCATCAACACCAGCCACATACCGATGAGTTCGTGGCCTGTCTCTGTCTCTCTCTCTATCTCGCGACCCTTCTCGAGAATCCCATTCATCTTTCAGTCGATCATGGCTCTTAACTCGACCGGTGTCACTTCTGTCTCGAGAATCCCTGCTGCTGCGCGGATACTCGTCCGAGCGCCGCCGATGTCGACTACCTGCCGTGCTGCTTCCACTTGCTTCGTAGCCATCACGCTCTCTTACGTACGGTGCGTCTGGATCTCGCGGACTCCTGGGCTTGGTCGAATACCGTACGGCAGCTTGGGGTTGGTACGATGTTCTTGGGGGCATAGAAGGTCTTCGGTCGTGGTAGTCTCTTGCCTGCAATTGAGCAACTTGCGTAGCGAATAGTGGAGATTTGGTCGGTCCGTATAGCGGAGGAGGACCATCCTGTCTCCGGTATTCATGGCCTCCAGCATCATGCGAGTATCGGCGGTCTTCGTAAGGTGGAAAGTACTCCCTGGGACTCACTGGTGGGTCGTGACTCCTCCTGTGTCTGAGTACTGGCGTTCTGCGCCGCGAAGGCGGACCGTCAGAGTCAGTATCTGAGTCGGTAGTTGACAATGAGTCTTCGCGGCGTGGCGCGTGCGGGCGTTTGTGAGCATACCGGATATGCGGCGGGGCGGTCGCGACGGGTGTAGCATCTTCATCCGAGTAACTGTCGTATTCGTCGCGGCCGGATCTTCTCCTATGCAGAGGATTCAACATGTGCCTAACATGCTGGGCCACGGCTCTTCCGCGATCTTCTACATACTGTCGCGGGCTTGCTCGCGAGACGTGCCTCATGAACGTAGGACGCGCCCTCGCCTTCCTATTGAGAGGGTCGTCGAAGTATTTCGCCGCCGTGGTTCGGTCGTCTGCCGAACCCTCCTCGCTCGAATTGCGCGGATCTGGCTCGTCCACCTCGACGCGCACTCGTGTGGCAGGCTCATGCTCGGGCGCATCTTCCAGTGCCTCTTTCTTCAGCCGTTCAGCCACGCCCTCGTACCACGCCTCCATTGCATCGTCCGGCCGTTCTGGGAAGCATTCCTTTGGCAGGGTCTTGGGGAACACCTCCCCCGTTTCTGGGTTGACCACGTCAAATTGCGCGACTGCTCGCTGCAGGAATGGCACGTGCTCTTCAGGTCCAAGGAGCAGCTGTATCGTCTGCCAGGTCACAAAGCCTTTCTTCTTCAGCGCGGGGACCGTCGGGGTCGAGTAACCCTCGTCGTCCGGGGCGGGCTGCAGGCTGTGGAATGCGCCCAGGGAGCGGTAGATGAAGGAGATCGAAGAGGGCGGGGTCTCGATGAAGAGAATATCGTAGTTGCCGCCGACGGAGCGGTAGAACGCGGCGAGTTGCGCGGGCGTGATGTCGGGAGAATCGGTGGGCTCAAACGTCTTGCTCTAAACAGCGTCGTGAGTATATACACAGATACAGCCAGAGCATGGTGCGCGCAGAGGGGGGGGAAGCTGGGAGTGCTTACAATGACGTCCGCAATGCCCCTGAGCAGGCGGTCCAGCGTATCTGTCCCGCACTTGTCGTCCTTGATCAGATAGCCCCAGTACTGGTACGCCTCTTTCTGCGCCGCTTCATCGGCGGCTTTGTTCGCATTGGGTTCGTTTGGAGGTTCTGCAGTCATATCGATGTCGCGGTGTAAGAATTGTGGAAAGCCCCGGAGGCGCGCATGTGAAGGGTGGTGAGGTCGCGAGGATGCGGTGAAGAGCGGATTCGGATTCCGTGCCTTGGAAGGAACAGTTGCTCATGTACCACACAGCGCAGTCCCGATACTAGAGTCGATGCATTGCACAGCTGCAAGCCTAAAGGCATACATATAACGTCCTATGCGCAGTCAATGTGACTGGCCGGCTGCGCCCCAGGCCGAGTAACGGAGCTCAGGAACGTGTGGTGTGTCCGTAGCTGAGTGGTGAGATGCCGGGGGCTGATGTCACAGAGGGCACGCGCCAGTGGAGCAAAGCCGCAACACCAAGCTGCTTTGGCGCAGGCGTCAGGCACTCATCAGGCAGACGCATATCAGACGTGAGGACCGAGCATCGAAATGGAAGGTGAGGGACTCGGAGGGACGTTGCGCAGAATTGGAATCGGTAGGCAAGAGGCTGAGCAGTTTGGCAAGAAAAGGCAAGTTGTTTTCGCCGGTGAAGCCATGTGTGGTATGATGCAAGTTTTGATTACAATCGACTATCTTCGTGAGCATGCATGCAGTAAACCTCTGCGCTCCAAAACCCAGACAAGTCTCGGCCTAGCTAGCTACAGGGAAAGGAAGCCCTGGGTGAACCATCGCACCACCAAACACCCGCAGCGTCCAATGGTAAAGTATGCTATCCAGTGTACACCATGCCTATGATAACTGCGCGAGGAACACATTGTGCCCATTTTCCGTCCCAAAGTCTCTGTTCGAAGCGAGCCATTGGATAGACAGCTCAGTGCTCGAGCAACCTCAGCGAGCCCTGGACGACCACGTTCTCGAGGATCGAGCCTGGAGGAATGTCGATCGTGCTGCCCTCAGTTGCTACAATGATGACCGTTCCCTTCAGCTGCACACCGCGGCCAAGGTTGACCGGTCCGGTGATGGTGAGGTGGTCAAGCTCAACAATCTTGGGGATGGATGGGATGCGAGACTGGAAGCTGGAGACCTTCTTGAAGTCACTTCCAAGCTTGATGAGAGGAGCCGGTCCGAATCGGTTGGGGTCCATGACGAGCTGGCCGTGCTGCAGCGTGTATAGGTCGGACTTGACAAGCATGAGATCTGAGCATGTCTTGACGGGCAAGAAACGCCTCCTAGGTACATTGACACCGTGGGCGTTGCCGAAGTGGCGGATAGCGGCACCGACAGCAGTCTCGAGCTGCAGAACGGACAGGTCGGCCTCGCCCTTCTTGTCGGCCGGAATGGACTTCGCATTGGGAATGATCTCCATGGCGAGCTCATTGTTCTCAACAACGCGCTTGACGGCGCTCACGCTCATCCAGATGTTGTTCGTGTTGAAGTATTTGAACTTCTTGATCGACTTGAACTCGTTTACGTGCTCCTTGGGCACCTGTGCAATCTCAAGAAGACGGACGGAGCCCTCATAGTCGATGATGGTACCACCCTTGACGTCAGCCTTGGTCTTGTCTGTCAACTCCATGATGTACTCTGACTTGGAGTCTACCATGTGCTGCAGGATGCGGAGATCGACGACGGCGCCGAGGTTGTCAGCATTGGACAGGAAGATGTATTCAATGCCGCGTTCCTGGAGCTTGTCGAGGATGCCAGAGTTGTAGAGAGACTCAAAAACGTCACCGTGGCCTGGTGGGTACCAGTTGGCAATGTCGGAGTCGGCCGACTTGGGAGCTGGAAGCTGCGAGTCCTTGAGCACACGCGGGTACTTGGACTGGTTGAAAGTGAGGATGTCGATGTTGTGCCCCTCGTACTTCTTGATAATGTTGGCGGTATCCGCGTCAGTGTTGAACGAGTTCATGAGCACGAACGGCACGTTGACGTCGTATGTGCGGTTGAGGAACTCAATCTGTCGCACTGACAGGTCCAAGAAGGACATGCCATCACGGACCTCGATCACTGACTTGGGACCAACACAGCCCATAGAGGTACCAAGACCACCATTGAGCTTCACCACTGCCAACTTATTCAGGTATTCGACCGATTCGGAGTTGGCGAGGTCGGCGTAGTTGACGACTTGCTCGGCCTTGGGAGGGGCAATTCGCGACCACTCGATAGCAGTGCCCTTGGCCTTGTCGTTGAGGTATCGTCGGAAGAGGGCGAAAAAGTTGTCCATCTCGGTTTCGAAACGCTGCCACTATTGTCAGAAGCCGTCGGCCGTCCGCATGCTGTGACACTCACCTGCTTCTCCTTCGGATCCGTCACCGTGTCCGCGAGCTTGTTCAGGGCATTGCGCATCTGCGAAGCTGCGACGTTGGTCGATGTGTTCTCGAAAGCCTGGAGAATTGCCGCAGCGTCAGCTTTCGCCATTTTGGAGGATATCGATCATTAGAATGGGCAGAAAGGGAGCCCTCCAGTATGAGGTGTAGGTAAAGTCAAGGAACCGAACGGCGAGTGACGAGTGAGCTGCTCCATGGCCAAAAGCTCATCTCAGCAGCAACGCTGCGCTGTCCGGTCCAGGTAATGAGGGTGAGGAAGTTCTGTGGGGCTCAGAGCATTCGCCGCGGAGGATTCGTTTGCCCCAGCGTGAGTTGTCGCAAGGCGGGACGAGAGCGTTTGCTGAGCCTCCCCCTCGAATGACCGAAGGTTATGAAAAGTCCGTTTGTCTGCAATTGCGCGAAAGTGGGGTTTGAGACATTACCAGAGCTACCACACCTCTCCATTGCGAGGCATCATTGGAGACGGAGGCGCCCGCAAAGTGTTCCGAAGTCAGGTTTCCCGCCAATGCCCCAGAATACTCACCCAAAGACCAAAAGGACAACCGAAAGGCAGATAAAGGGGATACTTGGGCATTCTGCAAACAGCTGGAAAATTCAACTTACCACATGGGACTGGCTCTTGCCATGGTGACGCTGGGCGAAACCTCCGTCGCCGTTACCAGCAGCCGCCGCAGGCTTGAGATGTGAGGGGATCGCTCGTGAAGCCATCTTGTAGATATTGAGGCGGATGTAGGAGAAGTTTTGGCAGGAAAGAAGTGGGCAGGAGCTGGGAACCGTTCAAGGCGGTGACTTGTTTTCTTGTTCGCCAAATCGAGATTGGCGGTCTGTGCTAAAAGCGACGCTGAACGTGGGGCACCGAGAACGTGCGTGCCTAGCAACGAGGAGCGGTGGAGTGAAGAAGTAGAAGAGTGGGTGAATGGCTTTCTCGCTCGCGCCCGAGGAACAGACGGGCTTTATACCTTCTGTCTGTCGTCACAGCGGAGACGGCGCCCCTGCGGCCATGGAAGGAGCAACCTGCGCCGCCCTCAGACAGCTTCAAGGCCTACTGCAAGTCCCGCCTCTACCACAGCAGATCACCCCTCATCGCAGTCTCCTCATCCCTCAATCAACCACGATTAGCTCCCGAGAAACAAGGATCACTGAAGATCTTTGCCCAGCGCCTCAACGCTGAGTATTGCTGGCTGTAGCAATCAATTGACGCCCCAGCAGCCCTCATGAACCCACGATGCACGATTGTCGTTGGGAGCTTGCATGGGGGCCATAGCTCCAGGATGCAAATTTATTGAAACCCTCGTTCTGCCCTCGCGGATGGCTTGCGGCTTCGGTGCATGCGAGGACCCGCTAAGCTGCTTGCAGCAGGGAGCTAACAGGGAGCAGATGGCGGTCAGTCCGTTGGCGATAGATCGCCAGCAGCGTGGCGCTATGGTCTCAACGAAGCGACGAGAATTCGCCCAACATTCGCACCGAGACCTGCGCTGATAGCACGCAATGCAGCCTTTGTGCAGCGCTAGAGCCGGCACTCTCGTCTGAAAGAGGAACTGGACTTGCTATCGTTTCATCGAGTGTCGTCTAGGCCTTGGGCGACCTTGGAGTGCTTGGGAAGGACTATCATTTCGATGGGGCAACCCGGAGAACTGAACAAATTTAATTATACGCCACTCCTCGGAGTGCTGCATGGGTATTGTGGCGTCCACGTTCCCACGCATGTCGTTGACACACGTGGGGTTAGGAGCCAGGAACAGCCAATTGAGCACTCCTCATTCTATCCGCAATTATCGCGGCACCCTCCCGCAATGACACCCTTCCTTGCTGGTCTCGGACAGAACCATACATTTGGTCCTCGTCCACCACCGTTCCCCTGAGGCTGAGACGGTGGACTACTGAATGCACTGGTGGAGCTAAACCATAGATCGCGCTGCATGGCATCCGAACTCTAGTTCGACTCTCGGGTCGGTGATGCTACTAATATCTATCAGAGTCCAGCTTTGCAATCGATAGATAACGAAGATCCAGGACTATGCCTGTAAGATTGTTGGAACCTGTTTTTAATGCTCTTCAGCCAGCCTCAAGGTGATATCCGTACAGGACGCAATATTTCTACGGATGGGCCATCTGCAAAGGGAACAGCCAACGGCTTTTCAATACGGAGCCGGATATACGCGCCCTCGTCCCCCTGTTCGAAAAATTGTCGACACAGCTCTTTGACGACGTGTGCGGAAAGGGACTCCAAAGTTTCGAAAGAGGTTTCCGAGATAATCTGTTCCTGTTAGCCATTGATCTGACAGAATGGCGGCAACTCTATCCCGTGCGGATTCATCTTACCTCGACCAACAGTTGCTCGAGCCTCCCTGCCTCATCCGTATACTTTGCAGGCACACACTCGATTCGAACACTGACAACAACAGGCTGTTTTCTCGTACGCTCGTTCGAGTTGACGCCGACAAGACACGGTATCCGTACGTTACGCAAGTAAAGTACCAAGGAGTAAAATCCTAAAGTCTTGATGTACGCATACTCCAGTCCTGCTCCGTCGCCCAGCATACTGCCTTTCGGATAGAAGACGTCGACTTCATAGCAGGCGACTGGGGTCTCACTGGCTCCGTGCGGAATGGCGTCTGCGATAGTCCTTATGAGGTCCATAGTAGGGAGCCAGTCCGTATTCTGGCCAACCCTGCGAACGTTCTTGCTCAAAATGCCATAATGAACAGTGCTCAAGTCCAAAGCATCAGCATTCGCAGCGGAGTCAAAGGACTGGTTCAAAAACAAAGTCACAGTGACGAGAGCAGGCTGCTCCTTGGTGCGGCCCCAGACATCTTTTCCCGCATTTACGGTGAGCTGTAGGTTCCGAACGGTGATGATGTCGCTGCTTTCGCTGTTGGAGAGCTGTGCCCGTACCGAATCCGAACGCACTAATTCTGTCTTGACTGCCTTGAAACTCATACTCTAGGAAGGGTGAGTCCCGAGTTGAAAATTGGAATCAGTGGATTGGTACCTCGATAGGGCTTCAGCAACGATCAGTATCAAGAATCAAGGATACAACAACCTCAATCAGAGTCTGTACCTGACACCACTAATCGAATACCCACTTTTGCGAGCTCTGAAACGCAATTCAAGGTTCCAATTGGGACTGCGTAGACATGACGCCCTTTAGCCCTAGCAACGAGGTCCCGCGCTAGCTCTGCTGAGCGGGGCGCGGCGGCAGAAAACCAAAGCTCCGCCTATGGAAAGAGCTAGAAAGCTGCACCTTCTCCAGCATTTATTTACCACACCACCTACCTCTGCCTGCGCCAACTAGCCCACAGTAGATCAAGCCTACCAAGTCTTACACGATCAAGCAAGATGGCGGACGCGCTCAAGGCGGAAGGCAACAAGCTCTTCGCAGCGAAGAAGTTTGCAGAGTCCATGTGAGTACTTCCCCACCTCAGCCTCAGGCTACATCAATCCAAGGGGCCATCATCGCCAGCGCAGTATAGAGAGCTATATCTCAGAGGCCGCTACCTAGCTGTGCACGGCTTTCGTGAGACGCCTCATTCGCCGTACTTCCATACATGGGTGGATAGCTTCGGCCTGCTCTATGTTTGCTAACAGTTTCACAGCGAGAAGTTCTCCGAGGCGATCGAGCTCGACCCCTCCAACCACGTCCTCTATTCCAATCGATCTGGTGCATACGCTTCACTGAAAGACTACGAGCATGCCCTCGAGGATGCGAACAAGGTGACCGAGATCAAGCCGGATTGGTCCAAAGGCTGGGGCCGCAAGGGCACCGCACTCCATGGTGGCGGTGACCTAGTGGGTGCCGTGGACGCTTTTGAGGAAGCTCTCAAGCTAGACGGGAACAATGCACAGGCAAAGTCTGGATTGGACTCTGTCAAGCGTGCAATCGAGACGGAAGCTCGCGAAGATGGTATAGGAGCTGATCCTAGTGCTGGACTCGGAGGCCTGTTCAACGACCCTCAGATGATCCAGAAGCTGGCGGCCAACCCCAAGACTGCGGCTCTCCTTGGCGATCAAGAATTCATGCAAAAGCTCCAGCGGCTACGGGCCAACCCCAATGACGTCGGCAAAGAGATGCAGGATCCGCGGTTCCTACAAGTCATGAGTGTGCTCCTAGGCATTGACATGCAGTTCGGAGCTCCTGGTGCAGGCGCACCGGGCGCCAGCGGGGCTCAGGAAGCCGAGGAGGACGTGCCAATGCCCGATGCGCGACCTCCGCCGTACGAGTCAAAGAAGGAACCCGAGCCGGAACCGGAACCAGAGCCGACTGAAGAGACCGAGGAGGATAAGGCCGCCAAGGAAGCGAAGGCGAAGGCAGATGAAGAGAAGAAGCAGGGCACCGAGTCCTACAAGAAGAGGCAGTTCGACCAGGCCATTGAGCACTACAGCAAGGCTTGGGAACTTCACAAGGACATCGTGTACTTGACGAATCTCGGTGCTGCCAAGTTTGAGAAGGGTGACTACCAGGGAGCTATCGAGTCGTGTCAGCAGGCAGTCGAGCATGGACGCGAGGTCCTCGCAGACTTCAAGCTGATCGCGAAGTAAGTCTTCATCCATGCAACTTGAATCTCTTTCTGACAATGTGTAGGGCCTTTGCTCGTATCGGTACCTCATACGAGAAGCTCGGCGATCTTGCCAACGCGGTCCTCTACTACCAGAAAGCGCAGACCGAGCACCGCACACCCGAGGTGCTCACAAAGCTCCGCGCTGCTGAGAAGGCGAAGATCAAGGCCGAGAAGGAGTCATACATCAATCCAGAGGAAGCTGAGAAGGCTCGCGAGCTGGGCAACGCCAAGTTTAAGGAAGCTGACTGGCCCGCGGCCGTGGAAGCCTACTCAGAGATGATCAAGCGCGGTCCCGAGGATCCACGAGGTTACTCCAACCGCGCTGCATGCTTCATCAAGCTGCTCTCTTTCCCTTCGGCTGTTCAGGACTGTGACGAGGCCATCAAGCGTGATCCCAACTTCATCAAGGCTTACATTCGGAAGGCGCAGGCTTTCTTCGCTATGAAAGAGTACAACAAGTGCTTGGACGTGTGCGCCGAAGCTAGTGAGCATGATGTAGATGGCAAGAATGCGCGGGAGATCCGGGTTCAGGAAGAGAAGGCCATGCAGGCTCAATTCACGGCTCGCGAGGGCGAGACAGAGCAGCAGACCATGGAGCGCATTCAGCGAGACCCCGACATCGTCGCCATTCTCCAAGATCCGATCATGCAGAGCATTCTCCAGCAAGCTAAGGACGACCCAGCTGCGCTGCAGGAGCATCTCAAGAATGCCCAGATCCGACAGAAAGTGCAGAAGCTGGTTGCCGCGGGCGTGATCAGGATGGGTCGATGAACAGCGTAGGGTTGCTCTGATGTCTTGTCACACGGCATAGTCTACTTCGAGCTGCCAGAAGCGGGGCAAGATCCGTCACTGAGAATTATGTGGGCATAATCGAGTGTCTTTCTATGGGTATGTTCTATGCATAGCGTTTTGGTAGCGAAATTAGGTTGCTTTCACCATCGTGCGAATATGACAACGATGCATGTTTACAGCTATTGATGTGACAGGGCAATGATGCATGCGTCCTTAGTTTCTATCGATGACCTTAATCATAGAAGTCTGTTTGTAACATCAGAAATTTGTCAATCTGATGCATCCCAAACAGATCCGTAGCTAAACTTTAGCTTTCCATCACATGCACCCGTCGCGCTGCCGAGAAAGACGCTTTGCCTCTTTGAAGTACTGCCAGACTCCGTGGTGATAGACAGAAATGGCCTGCTCGATGATATCTTGTGTTGAATGTTGATCTTTTTGAAAAATTTGGGCTGTTGCTGGGTAAGTCAACACGATTCGCTACCTCCATGCTCCCGACCAATAGGCGTCCAAATCCTCCGCGATCTTCGATATGTCACCGCCAAGACGTCACATCCTCATACACGTCTCAAGCTTCAGGTGCGTTTCTGATAAAAGGAGAGATCTCCACCTTCTTAGTCTTCTTGACTGTAAATTGAGTTTGTATACGGTGATGAAATGTCCTCTATATCGTCACATTCACCCACGTCGCCGAATTCGAATGAGGAATGCAGAGAGAGGGGAAGGAAGCGAGTCTCAGCAGAGCATACGCTGAACAGGGTGCGAGAAAATCAACGAAGACATCGTGCGAGGAGGAAAGACTACATCACGACATTGGAAGAGAAGCTGGCAGAGACGCAGAAGCTGCTGGATGAGGCGCTGGCGGAGATCGCAAGGCTGCGAGGCGAGAGAGAAGGCCATGAGTGTAATGAGGTTGTGGTCTTCAAATGTGAGCTCACACACAATGTGGACGGCGAAGATACAGAGCCCCGAGCGATTGGACGTATTGAAGATGTTCGGATGGAACCAGACGACGACCAGCAGCTCGTTGCTCTGCCCTCTCCTCCGGACACCGCATCCATGAGCATGGAGTCTTTCACACTCTCTATCTCACGCGTACCAACACCGATGCTCCCTGTACCTAGTGGTCCACCGCCCTGCTGCAAAGACGAACTTCCAGATCTGCCTGCTGAGATCGTCGCACCAGCTGGCCCCGAATGCTCGACCTGCAAGACGCGACCCCCACCTGCACCAACCGAGTCCACTACGCTTTGCAGTCAGGCCTACATCATGATCGCGCAGCAGAATTTCCGCGGTATCGATGCTGGCACCATACGCACATGGCTGTTTCAGGGCTACAGACGAGCACAACGCGAGGGCGAAGGCTGCAGAGTTGAAAATGGCGCTCTGTTCAGGCTCCTGGACTACATCAGTGGGATCTGAATGGAGGACATATATGCAGATGTTATGCACTTCCTGGGCTAGACCAGTGCAGCATCTCTTGGTAGGACCATTCCAGCGAATCATAAGGCATATAAAAGGCTTTACGATCTAGAAAGTGTGGCTGGCTGCCCCGAGCGTAGAGCTGCGCGAGGGCTGCATTGGTGCATGGAGCTGGACCACTTCAGCGACGGTCTTTCAGCCACTGTAGATGTGTGGACGAGGATAGAGCGAGCTGGACGCGAAGACATCCGATGTCGAGCTGAAATGGACACGATAAGAGTTCTTTCGCCCGCCTTCAAAGCTTGTTCTCTTTCATCCCAGATCTTGAGTCTGTCTCTTGGACGCTTGCCTCGCTGATCGCGATTGTTCTCATCTTGAGTTCCCCACACAGCGTGGACGACGATCATGACGCTACATGCGCTTCTGGCTAGTACGCGAAGCTTACCCCGGCATCATCAGCCTCACGGGTCTCTGACACTCCACAGCTCTCGTCTTCGCTCCTTTTGCGTCTGCGCTGTCTTTGCTGAGTAGCAGAGCGGAGCCTAATTCGTCTCATTCGGCCTTCGTCTACAACACCGCCTATGGAAACATTACTTTCGCCGTCACAGCAGTCAAAGATGTCGGCGATTTGTACTTCCATCTCGAGGCTCCGGCCCAGAACAGCTGGGTTGCTGTTGGCACTGGAGGAGGCATGAAGGGGAGTCTGATGTTTGTAGTGTATCGCAGTCTGGACGAGAAAGGTACGGTTGCATTGGTGGCCGTTGCTTCGCCGGAGCGATGAGGATTCAAGCTAACGCTCTGCAATGCTTTAGGAGTTACACTTTCCCCTCGAACAACAAACGCGAATGTCGAGCCGTCGTACGATGATAGACTTCCCTGCGATCTCGTCACGAGCGACGGCGTCACCAACGGCATTGTCTTCGTCAATGACCAAGATAGATACATCGTCAATGGGCACTGCAAGGGCATCAATCAGCAGTTCTTTATGGGTGGCGAGCTTGATTTTTCAAACCACAATCAGAGCTTCATCTTCGCGTTTGGCCCTACAGATCGGCACTTGCATTCGGACACCAAGGACGCCAGCATCAGGCGACATACTCTTTATGGACATTTCCAGATGGATCTATCCCAGGCCAGTGTCGACAATACGGATGGTGTCTCAAATACCGAGCTGTCTGTGATTGGCGACTGGGAGAACCGCAATGCTCAGCTCACCAACGGTCCGTCCAAAGATCGTGACTGGGGCGGTCCCATCCATAGCGTCATGATGTGCGGCACTTTTGTCATCATCTTTCCGATAGGCGTCGTGTTCTTAAGACTCCTAGACAAAGTTATATGGCATGGCTGGACCCAGAGTATCGGCGCGGCCATCATATGCATTGGTGCTGGACTGGGCGTGTGGGCGAGTAAACAGTACAACCATGTAAGTACTTGCTGTGTTCTCTCCTCGGCCTCGCTTTCAAATATTGGCTATCATTACTGGGACACTCAAACTAATCGGATGTGTAGTCCAAGAACTTCCGCAATCCCCATCAACTCGTTGGCCTTGCAGCTATTGGTTTGGTACTCATACAGCTTACGTTCGGTCTCATCCACCATATTCTTTGGCTCAAGCGCCAGCGCCCTACTATCCTCGGCCGCATCCACCTCTATCTCGGCCCGTTCGTTGTCGTCCTCGGCGCCGCCAATGGCTTTCTAGGCTTCACCTTCTCAGGCGGGAGCTACCACAACATCATGTACGGCATCATCTGTGCTGTGGTGTTCGTTGCACTTGCCATTGCTCTCTTCTGGGCCCAACGAAGGAAGAAGAAGCAGGGCAAGAGGGGAAGAACAATGGCTGGGAGCATGGGCGCCGAGGACATGCAAAGGGAGTTCAGAAGGGAGGAGGCATATGAAGGGTACAAACAGCGAGACAGTATACTTGGGGACGATGTCGTGAACATTGTCTCCGAGAGGCAGAAGAGGGAGAGTAAGAGACTGGACGTTGAGCTGAGAGAGATCCCAATGGACGACGCACCGGCTTACGATAATGGCGCGAGGCCTGTTCGACCTAGATCGATGGTGTAGCTTGGTCGAGTGACTATTCTTAGCTCTCTGAACGTCTGAACACAGTTTACGCAGTGTCTGGGGTTTTTCCACGTGGTCGTATTACGTTGCTACAAACAGGATGTTTGCGCTCGGAACGCAGGACGGCAACTGGATCTCTTCGCTTCAGCACAAAATCACTCGATAAATTTCCCTAATCGAAGGGTAATCGCAAAACCGATTAGATGCTATAGCAAGTTTTGGCCCCATCTTAGTTATGCATGGTTTTATTGACAGATTTAGTTAGACCCTTCGTGTAGATAAAATGAGGCTGCACATTGACGATGTTGGTTTTCAACCCGGAGGATTCTTACCTCGCTTCCAGACCGCATGAGACAACACTGCCCATGCAACACATCCTCTGTCATGAACTTAGGTTCCTTCATAGTACTGCTCCTTCAAAACAACATGAGCACTAATCATGCAAGCGTTTCAAACCACGCCTTGAATTATGCTTCCGAAGACAGACATTTCGATGACAACAAATGATCTTAGCGACGCTCAACATGACCGACACCGCGTAGAGTCCTCTCACCACTATGGTCGCCAAGTCTCAGTGCAATTTCCCCAACCCTCAGCCCGCTTACATTATCCAGCTCGCACCGGATCGTCCAACATCTTACCTCCCTCGTCGGTGGTGCTTGGCATCAGAAAAGCTTCCTCTAAGCCTCAAAGTAGAAGCTTGAAAGGCTACATACGACCCGTGCCGACCTCTAGCATAGACCTGAACGCTCAAGAGGGCAACAATGCGAGGTGTAGGGTAACAACCACGACCCGTGCCAACAACTCAGCTCTAGATGAACTCGCCCAGGACGAAACCTCATGCGGATGGGTGGTGACTATTGTCAGGACTTTGAGGATTCTAGACTGCCTGAAGACATGTCTGTGTTTGGAGAATGGAGACAATGGGAAGAGATATAAAGATGCGATAGTCATCTACTTCAACAGCATCACCAAACAGCTTCAGCTTCAGCACTTCCAGTCCTTTCATCTTCTGAACTTCCAGTTCGTCCTTTCTTTTGAAAAACCATTCCAGCCACTCCTTCTAGCCTTCGTTCATTCAAGATGCTGTCCACAATCTTTACCACTGTCCTTGCCCTCTCTGCCGGCCTGGCTTCTGCTGCTCCCGCTCCAGCACCAAAAGTCGTCCCATCTCCCAACGACCCAACGACCCTCTCCCGCTACCTAGCCAACCTCACGAACGCAGGAGAGCTCCCTCCCTCCCGCCGCTCAGTGACTGCCGTCCCACTCGATGCTCGCGGCCTCGGCACTGCCACCATCGGCAACCGCTGCAACCACGACGTCTGGCTCTGGTCCGTCGACCAAAAAGTACATCCTCCCCTCCCTCTCCCTTCCAGTCTCTCCACACACATACACTAACACCTTCCCAGTTCGACAGCGGCCGTATCCGCATCCCCGCGCGCTCGCGCTACAGCGAGACTTTCCGCACCCCCTGTGAGGGCTGCGGTATCGCGCTCAAGGTCTCAAACACCGATCAGCTGCTCGGCGGGAAACAGACGCAGTTCGAGTACGCAATCAAGAACAATATCTTGTACTACGATATCTCGTTCGTGGACTGCGCGCAGGGTCAGGGTGCGGATAATTGCCCGGGACATGATCGTGGGGTGGCTATTGATAGCCCGGTGGTAAGTCAACCCTTCCATTCAGGATATGCTCGAGATAGTAGAGGAGAAGCTGATACGCGTATTATTTAGACTGCCTGTGGCCCTCTGCACTGCGCAGCTGGTGCTTTTTGTCCCAACGACGCTTACTATGTCCCTGATCCTCTCGCTCAGTGGGGGATTCAGGCGCCGGTCCATGGCTGTGGTGGTGCGGGTGTGGGTATGGAGGTCTTCTTCAAGCTTTGCGCTGATGACGCGCCTTTGTAAAAGATCCGCCTTGAGTATGTGAAGCGGCGGTTCGGTGATGTATTTGGTTACGATGTCAACAGTCTCTCGTTTATCTTCCCTTGACTTTTTCGCTTCGGATTGTTTATATTGGTTTACGTTCGATTTGTGGATATTTGGTTGTTGGATTTGGAAGTTTCTCTCGGGGTCTTCTCTTTGGCTTTCTTGTTGGATGTAGATATTTTCCTAGTATATAGACTTACTTTTTTGGCTTTTAAGTAACGCGCTTTTCTTGCGATATGACGAAGCTTTTATGAATTCTCTATGTTGTCAGCCTATCTAACTCACAAGACTGATCATTTGAGAGGGGGTGTAAAAGCAATTCTCGTATCACGGCGTAGATTGACAGCCGTACAAAAATCGAACCCGGAAGCAAAGAAAGAATGCGATTTGATGACCATGCTGCAAGTTCAGAAGCTCCTGGAGATGGGGTACAGATAGTAGGAGCACTCAGTTCGTGATTCACTATGAATGTGGGACCTGGGATAGCTAGTTGAAGCACTCCTACAAGGCCTAAATAACGGATATCTGTTCCGCATCTCTAGGGATATGATGAAGACAGCGCTTTGTCTGGCGACTGTTTGTCGCAGCTTGAAGACTACTTTGGAAGGCTCAAGGAGTCCCGCGTGGCTCCAGCCTCCTAAAAGAAGAGATTGTTCATGCCTGTTCTCGCATTATTGTGTATACCTGGGCTGGTTGTTAGGACACTGGGTGACATGATAGCTCAGACCGCGAGACACCACGGAAGTTGCGCCCAGGCACTATAGTTTTGGTTTTTGACCTTACGGGCGGAAGGGCAATGTTCCTCTACGTCCTCAAGCGCATTAACTAGTCGCAAATCAAGATGAACGAGAGGAAGTACCCGAGCAGCATGAGGCGAAGCTGTTTGAAATGGAATGTAGGGCGTCTTTTGGTACCACTAAATATGTTGGAAGTATGCACCCACAAACTGTGCACTCGGTTGAGCTAACATCTTCCTATATGCTAATCACTATAGAGGCAGCCACGACGCCCAAGTCACATATACGAGGTTTGTTGGTGTACTCAGGGTGTGACCATATTGCTTGAATTTGGTGGTTTCCCCTAGTCACCAAGTTTCTAGGGGCGGCAGCGGTATTGCAGAGTTAACTATGTTGTTGTGTAGTGTGCTCGAACCAAAATTGTTCGTAAAGGGATCAGCAAAAGAACGTCCTGCATCTGCACGTCAATAAGAATGTCAGCACTTTGATGATCCTGTTAATGCATTATGGACCCTTGCATCGAACGCATCATCAATCAGACGGCGGTGCCTGGAAGCAAAGACATGTGGCTGTTGCCGACTCAAACTTTCTAGAACGGATAAAGTCTTTTGGTAATACTCTCCGCGATCGGAAAGATTGCCGGATCTGCAGTATTGAGAACATTGCGCAGAGAGAAGAATTAGTTGTAGAGGAGGTAGCTTAGTCGGCATTTCTAAGAAACTTATCTCTTGGAACTTCATCGTTTGTGGTAATAACATAAAATGTGTGTGTATCCGTAGATGTGGGCTTCGAATATAATGGAAGAGAACTGCAACGCTTTTGTTTTAGCAGAACACAATTGCACCACGCTGATGCGGTCAATGTACCAAGCGGTGGCGGTGAGACAAATACTGCGATGTAATGCGATAATACGAAGCTGATGAAAGCTATTTAGGTCGTATGAACACACCTCCCGCCGAAGGAAGCCGAAACGTGCTCCTTATGGTAGCCCAGAGTCGGGACGCTAAAGATAGGACCTCATTACATCGTTGACGAAGGTTGCCTTAGACTTTGAGATAACTGGCCTCGTGATGGGACCAGCGTAACTAGCATGAGTTCTTCCACAGCAACTGCAACCTTCTCCAGCGCCGACTCGCATATGATCATGACCATGGAAAATGAACTTTATCTCTGCGCTCCTGTGCACTGAACACACATTCATTTCTGCTAGGCGATGAAGGATGTCGAGGAGGCACTACAGTCAAGGCCGATGTCGATAATATCCCTGAGCCTATAGCTGCCAATATAGAAGCTATACCAGAGAGACTAGTGGCCGCTGTTAGTAAAGTATAGATAGATCCACGTGGAAGAAAACCAGGGGCATGTACACAGTGAGGCTCCAGGGAGGCATTGTTCAGTCTATGGTTCAATACGAGGAATCTGGTCCCATATTCCAGGTCTGGTGAACGCATTGGTTCGCAATCGAATCATCTACGGACCCGGGGCCCGGGAACAACCCCTAGCTATAGGGAGCATGACCGCCTGATGATCCGTAATGTAGCAATGCGAGCAAAGATTGTCCAGGCGAACGATGGCGGCACAGGCAATATTGGTTCGTAATGATAACACTCGAATCAGAGCCATTAGCGACGCTCGGCCCTTATAAAGGTCATGCCATGTGGCGAAGGCTAGAGATGGGCGATGAAGGGTAGCTGTTCCTGCTGAATCCTGTTCCCGAGTTCGGACCGGCGCCAAGATGTGAGCAACCTAGGCCGACTTCCGTTCCGAGCGTCGTGGCGCTGCCAGCGCCTAGCCCCTTTCTGCAATCCAACCTCGCGTTTCTGACCTCATCACAATGACCACCTCGCCTTCTTTGACCACTTTCATCGATGCACGTGTATTTTGCTGTCAAGCGGTCCGTAGAGCCGCAGTAGCTGTCTCCGAAAGGGCGGAAATCTTCCTTCCTCCTTCACCAACAGCTTCGCTACGAGAAGGACAGGTTCTTCATGCAGTGCACGCGCTTTCATCCCGTCGTCCCGTGCCTGACTACGCCACGACTCGCACTGTGAAACTCTTCGACTAGCCAAAAATTCGTTCTTTTCTCTGGATTCTCAACGCACTCTTTACGGAATTATGGCTACTGAGGTTTCGGTTCTAGGCCCGAGCTCAATGCCTTCTTGCCTCGACGCAAAATCGCGAGGCTTACCTTAGGAACGTGGGAGTACTTGCAAGCTTGCACACTCGAATTACGACCAATTCGCGCTGCGGAAAGTCGGTGGAGCGCCCGGTTAGTATTCGCCATCTCACTCATATCAAGCATCTTACCCTTCCATCTGATCTCAGTTCGCCCTGCCACGCATCTCCAGCCCTACTCAGATGACCCTGGTCCGATCCCGGGCTTTGATCTCGCGCAAGATCGTTACCGCGTGCTTACAGGGCAGCATCCAACACCCTCCACGTGCGTTCAATACGACGTGGTCGGAGCCAATGTGTGCAGCAACGCAGCAGGCCGGCCACTTCCTGGATTGTGTACACTGGTCGTTTCTGAACTGAACTAAAATGACTCCCGAGCTACCCGTACCCCGCGTAGGGGGTAGCCATGTAGGTATCTCTGCAAGTGCCCGTATGGAAGCTCTGGATATGCACGCCACCCAACTGTTTCACTCTCGTTTGGCTCTTCCCGCATGAGAAACAGTGCTTCCCACGTGTCTCCCATGCTTCGGCCTGGCATTGAACGCACGTTCGCTGGGAACCTGTCCTAGTCATGAAGACATGGTCGAGCTTTGTCCATGCTCTTCTTGTTGCCTACAATGGGCGGAGTACATCCAATATTTCTGCAAAGGGAGGATGGTATCCGTAATCGGGCGTAGAGACAATGCACCGATGGGATAAGATGTGAAGTCCAGCATTGATATAAAAGGTCTCTTTGATACCCTGTAGAACTTCATTAATTTCGACATTGCTTCTGACTTTCGTTCATTAAACCAACATGGGTTTCATCACTCGTTCTTTCGCTTGTTTCTCTGCTATTTTGGGTACTTACCCTCTTGTATCTGGTCTCTCCATTCCTGGGACGAGACACTTTGTGCCTAGACAGGCAACACCCGGATTCGATGGCTGTCTTATTCCAGATGGCTGGAAATTCTGTAATAACAAAGATAACCGGAAGTGCTGGATGATTGACGACAAAGGCTTCGAATATAACGTCACTACCGATTACGAGGACTTCACACCTATTGGCAAGGAGCGAGTCTACAACCTAGAGCTCACCGAAGAGGAGTTCACCGCCGATGGTACTGTCAAAGACTTTGCTAAGCTCATCAACAAGGAATATCCGGGAACCCTCATTGAAGCATGCTGGGGCGACACACTCGTTGTCAACGTGAAGAACTCGATGGCCAGAAATGGTACCTCGATGCACTGGCATGGAATTCGGCAATTGGGCACCAATCATATGGATGGCGTTAATGGTACACAGATCCTCTCCCTCTTCTGCTACAAAAGCTAACGATATCTAGCTGTTACCCAGTGCCCAACAAACAACGGCGAGACTTTCCAATACAAATTCAAATTGCAGCAATATGGCCATACATGGTATCATAGTCACTACAGCTCGCAGTACTCAGATGGCGTTGCAGGACCCTTGCTTATTCATGGGCCCAACAGCGATGATTGGGATGTTGAATGGCCTCCTTTGATGATCTCTGATTGGCTTCATAACACAGCTTTCCAAGAATTCAACAAGGAGCTGTTCGGCCCGGGACTACCTGCAGGTGATTCAATTGTTGTGAACGGCACTGGCCGCTTCAATGGCAAGGGCGATTACTACAAGAACACCTTCGAGCCCGGCAAACGCTACCTCATTCGCATCATTAATGCCAGTACTGGCCTGCACTTCCACTTCAGTATCGACAATCACATCCTCAAGGTTGTATCGACTGATTTGGTCCCGATTGAGCCGTACACAACTGAGTCGATCTCCGTCGGCATCGGCCAGCGATACTCTGTCATTGTTGAGGCCAAGCCTACTGCCAAGTCCAACGATGGCAAATATTGGTTGCGAACAGAATATGTTGCTGGATTTACAGGTTGCAATGCACAGCTTCGCGGTGTTGACCCGAGCAAACGCGATAACATGAGGACTGGCATCATTAGCTATACCGATGCAACTGGTACCAGCGATCCCAGCACATCAGGGCAAACCTCTGTCACCATTGGCTGCAAAGACGAGGCGGAAGTTAGGGTACTAGTACCCAAAGTCAAGTGGAATATCACGAGCCCGCCACAAAATGATGTCGACGACTACGTCTTCGAGGCTGGACAGGATCAGAACGCAACGGGGAAACATTTTGGTGTCCGACATTGGAGTATTACCAATACCCCAATGTGGCTTAATTTCTCCGATCCTACGCTCTTGAACTTGGATAACGCGAAATCGAACCCCGAATATGCTGTCGTTGACTATAACTTCAGAGACGGCGACAAATGGGTATACATGGTTATCACCTCTGGATCTCTCGACTCTGGTATCGACAAGAGCCTCGGCGGCACTCACCCCATCCATCTTCACGGCCATGACTTCGTTATCCTCGCGCAGAACACAACGAAGTATGATCGCAAAAACTCGCCAAAGTACTTCAAGACCGACAATCCGCCTCGTCGCGATGTCGCTATGCTTCCTGGTGGTGGTTATCTCGCGATCGCCTTCAAGCCCGATAACCCAGGTGTCTGGCTACTCCACTGCCACATTGCGTGGCACGCTGGATCTGGTCTTGCGCTCCAGATTATGGAGAGACAGGATGAAATCGCATCTACACTTGGTACAACGGCGATAAACCAGGTGCAGGATGGATGCAAGAAGTGGGATGACTGGCTGGATGCGACACCATCCTTCAACCTCACAGAGGTCCAGGAGGACTCCGGCATCTGATTTCGCTATTTCGGCTCGACGTTACCGTCTTTCGCATGTCACATATTGGTATATATGGTTTTGGCGTTCTTAGAGGTTGATTGGCATTTTTGGGCTTCTGACGGCTCTTCTTCCTGTTGTGGTCTTTCAATTTGGGTAATGCAAGGCGCCCGATGTCTATCGACACACCTTTTCTTTTCCTCGCTCTACTTTTCAGCTCCTCTTCCAATTCGCGGACATTCCTGTAAATACTTGGGTCATATTCAAATTTCGTATAGAGCAAATTTAGCCACTTCGTACCCTTTTTCCAGTTCTCGCTGTTCTTTCGCATCGCGATTGTTGATCACAGTGGCTGCTGCACAAGCGTAGAACACCTTCAATCTAAATCGTCTCACTACAAATATCGAGCGATTCTGTCCAATGATGCTTCGAAAATCTCCGAGATGTCTCAGAAACAAGGATCGTAGTAATTGTTTCAGATCTCGCGCTCGCCTCCGTCGGGGTAATTTCACGCCCAGGGTTACCCCGGGCGCTCCCCCCAAAACTCATCTGCCGATCATCAAGCACGCAATTGCCGCCGCAGCTCTTGGCCACACGTGCGAATACTGTACGGGCCCTGGATCAAGCTTCGTCGGACTCTGCGGATTGGGCCGTTCATCAAGGATCGTCGCACGACATTTGTGGACACGGGTTGCTGGGTCCAACGGGTTCAACGTCGGATCAACGACTCTCGCGAGGTGCATCTGTTAATGTGCTCTTGTATATACACTACTTTCCGGGAATTTCGACAAGGAAGTGATTGTAGTCGGGTATCTCCATTACTGCATGCCACTAACTGGCCATGTATTAAGAAATCTAATGCTGAACGCTATGCTATGCATACTCTGAACTCCTCACCCCGAGGCTCACCACCCCTCAACATCCACAAATTCTACATCTAAGCGTAGATGTAGCAGAAGGGGCCAGCAAGCGTGTTGCTAGTATCCCTTATCGAGACCGTCGGCACACCAACATAGCCAAGATCGAACGTATCGTCCAGAGTCGCGTTCCTGCTCGGCGGCTGGTTGTTGACGGTGATAGTTGCAGAAACAGAGTACTGACGATCCTTGATGTCCAGATTCTGCCATGTCCAGTACGTGCGATCGATCATAGCGTGGTGGAAGAAGAACGCCGGGTCGCCTGGCGAGACGAAGAGATCACCTCCTGGGTCGCCACCGATTGTGAAGTGACCAGCAGTATGCACCCCCAGAAAGCCGTTTGCGAAGTCGCCCTGCATGTTGGTACTGAACCAGTAGAAGTTGTCATTGTTCTTGATGAGTGAGGACACGTCGGAGTCCTTAGTCCAGCCTTGAGCAGCGGCCTTGGAGATGTCGCGACGGAGACAACGTGGGTTGTAGCCGAGACCGGTGAATTCTGGGTTAGGCGTGACGTTGGGAAGGACACCGGCTACAGGGCCGAGGTTGACCGACCAGCTGTTCGTCGTTAGTAGATGTTTCAAAGTCTTATAGACAAGGCTGCGATAGATGGGTGTTGGCGAAACGCAAATGGTCTCAACAACGCGCAATTATCGCTGGGTAATATCATCCAGGATGAAGGAGTAATAGAACTTACTTCTTGAAAGGACCAGATGTCACGCAGCCACCACCATTGCCGATGGGCAGGCTAATGGAGCATTGGTCGGGAGATGGAATGCATGTAGCATTGCGTGGGTAGGGCGCTCCATCACCAGACATGCTGGTCGCGCTGCCATCAAAGACGGGCGAAGCAGCTGGGTTATCCGCCCATTTGGCCCAGTTGTAGTACGGCTGGTAGCCCTTGTAGCCGCACTCATTGCGCAGCGCCTGCTCATAGGCCCAGGTGAAGTAACGGTGCCAGGTCAAAAAGTTTCCCTATGCAATGTCAGCAATAGAAAACAGTGGCGCAACGCAGTGTGGCTTACAGTTCCGTGAATGGAGAGGGTCTGGTTGATGTGGGTGGCGACGAAATCATCGTAACGGTTCTTAGCGCCCGCAGCCAAAGACGATGGCGTTTTCGATGGCTTGGTTGCCAGACACTGAACAGCGCTGATGTAGTCTTTCTTTTCTTGCGTAGATAACATAGACCTGGGTTTGTTAGCTATAGCACTCTCAGTCGAATACATGGAAGGCTAAACTCACCATTCCCTGCGGATTGCTACATTGGAAAGTGTACACTTCTGGGGATTCGGGTACCCATGAAGAGCAACGTAGAGACCCAGGTTGAAGACACCCGTTGCAGCCAGAGCATCTGTCTCAAGAAAATTGTTCACTCTCTTGTCCAGAGGAACAGCGCCAGCAACAATAAGCAGCGCGCTCGCTGCTAATGTGGAAATCTTCATGTTGTTGTTGAAAACTTGGGGGTTGAACGGCTGTTCGGTTCGTGTTTGTCCAAGGTTATATTAAACTGTATAAAGATAGCACGGATGGTCCAATCAAACTGAAACACTAATTACTGAAACCAGGAATGCAACAAATATTAAAGACGGCCTCGTATAATGACCACTCTTCCCGGGAAATCAGGGACGAACTTGACCTGGAGTGCGGATGAATGTATCGCGCGAAGGAGCGTGCATTTATACATGCAACCGTGGGCCATTGATGAGCGTTGCTTTCGCCAAACCACGTGTGAAGCTCGTGGCGAAAAGGAGCAAAAGACGCGGCGCAAACGCCGTGCATATTCCAATAGCCTGGGTCCCAGCAGTCTCTAGGAAAAGCGGCATGGCTTCTACGAATCGCGAGGGCTACCAGAGGCTCTCTTTGACCAGCCGGAAGTCTTTGCGCTGCAGCACAAGGGCACAGCATTGCATAGCCCTTGGTCAAATTGCCATTTTGACGGGTGTGAGGCGTTCGCAAGGCCGGAAGAAGATTCCTTGCCCTCGTTAACAAATTGCTGATGCAGGGTTCTTTATTGAAAGGGAGGAGGTTCAGGGTCAAGGTGGGAAGACGCTGAAATAACCCCGCGATATCGTTGCGTGACGGACCGAGACGCGGCTTGATCAACGGAGAATATTTCCCAAAAGACTGCTGGTGCATGAGGCTTGTGTCCCAAAAGGCCAATTAGATCGAACATCTTTGGTTCTCGAATGTGACCCTGTCTGTTTTGTGGGCTGGAGGCGCACGGCGCTCAAGTACCTCCCGTTCCCTATGTGCCGACAACACCGAGCCGCCCACGCGAAAAAGCCACAAGTTGAAGCCTCCCACTAGGAAGATACCAAGTTTGAATAAAGCTACGCTCTTGGTACGCTGAAGAGCGTTAAAACCAGCTGTGTGCAATCGGCTTCTATAAAGCTAAGGTCGTTCTCCCGACTCGAGCACAAGACTAAACATGTGAGGACTGGTGTAGCCCTTCAATGAACCCGAAGACTACGTGGGCCACCGTTACTAAGAGCAGTTACAGTAGACTGAAGGGTGGCAAAAATAGACCGCTGCGATAAATGGGGTAATTGTTTGACGAATTTCGATGAACGATGTTGCCGTGCCGCAATCTCAAACATTATAGGACAGCACGTTTGAATTTGCCAGGCTTTGAGGCCCTCAGACTTGAAAGAACGATCAGAATAGCACCAGCAGACACAAGGAGTGTGTCAAAGTCACGGCTTGACACCCTTTGCCATTTCAAAGAAACAGAAGACAGGCCAGATAAAGAGGGTTCATGAGGCCATGCAGGGTACCAGTATTATCGGTTCAGATGCGTTCCTGAACATGAAGTCCCAGTGATTTGGGCCTGGGTCCCTTGGCAGGTCGACAACCCGTTACTGCAAGAACGGAGGCAGTGCTAACTTGAGACAAGCCTCTGCTGCGAGTAATACATGGTAGACGCCTTAGATTTGCCGAACGACCCGACAACAATCTTGGTCGGGCTCGTGGTACTCCGTACATACTGAATCAATGGAGGAGTTATGAGGAAGGTAGTTGGGTTAAGACATCGCGATGAATGATATTGAATTTGGAATTGGCAGGAGAAGGACGAGGAGGCGTCCCCCAGGATGTACGCGCCAAGGCACTGATCTCGCTTACACAGGTCTCCGCATTTCGGCCGTCGAATGCTGTCCCGTCATCCATCCACACACTACTAAAGTCTGACTGTCATCAAGTATACCCCGATCGCCCTCTAATCGGCGTCGCGCCATAAAGAATAGGAGCCATCATCTATGTATATTGATCATTGAGGCGCAAGAACGGTGTCTTGACCATCTTCAGTCGTCCAGTCCGCGGGCGCAGAGCACCTTCCATCTTGGCACTTCGACCGTCGCCGGCCCAGGGAGTCGTAGCACAGCCTAATTTCGGCCTGCCTCTCTCTCGTCACCCCGGCCCATTTCGAGCAATGGTGCAGGAGATGGCAGTCCTTTCGTAATTACACGTCCACGTGCCGGCCGTTTGGTGTGTCTTTCAGTTTCAGGACCAAGCACAGAAACAGCTGCGAAGCAAGATCCATGGTTCACAGTTCCAAGTGGTCGGACAGCAATCGTGAATTTTCTAAGGGTACTCGGTCTTCGGATGCACTTTAGTCGAGTGCGACCGCCGGAACGCCCACACTGGTTCAATTGCGCGTGGCTTCGTCGTCGCTTGGGGAAGCCCATCATCGAGCCGACGCCGCTGAGGTGACACGAATGCCAGGCAGTTCTCAATGCAACGGTTGTCATCCACAAACTTTAATCTCGTCGCTATACCCTTTTCCAAACTAGTGCTCAAAGTTGAGCCGGTCTGCTTGGCTGAGAATACGAGGACTCGACTAGATTCCATTCAGGACTCCTGCAGAGGCACTGGCTAGAATTGGGACAAGATAGAGAAGTCGCTTGTTCAACTGCAATGATGCACCTATCACGACTGAGAAATTTTATGCCCGCATGGAAACCTTAGTGGAACTTCTGCACGCCACGCGACTTGAGCCGATGGTCCCTGGCTTCGAACGCTCTGACCCACACCAGCCAGACCTGTGACACTGCATGCTCTCTCTGCAGCGATGGGGTATATTGAAATTATCCTACTAGTCCAGGTTCCTCCTTTCGTCGCAGGTTGTACTTACACTGCTGTACTTAAGATCTTTGCACTTAAACTTGAAGAAGATCTTCCAAGCGATCGGACGACCCACAGCAGCTCTGCTTTATAAGTATAGCTTGCCCCAAATCTGAGCCTTCGGATACCCTTCCTATCGATATACCGCCGATCACGCTCTCCAGGTACGGATCGTCGAAAAGATGCCTGCGTGGACCACAGGTGTCGAAAACCACCTGAAGAGGCAGGCTGGCCCTCCAGTGTTCACCCCAGAGCAAATCGCATTCAACAACAAAGATGAGATTATTGGAATCACTACAGCATTCTTCGTAGCAGCAGCGGTGGTGGTAATATTGCGCTGCTATGTCAGGATCGCCATGCTCAAAGTCTTCGGTCTGGATGACTATCTGATGGTGCTTGCGATGGTATGAGTGCACCGCTTTTCCCCCTCGAACTCGACTGACGTTGCGTAGCTTTTGGCTACTGCAACCTATGCTTGCTTCATTATAGAGACGCGTTATGGCCTGGGAAAACATACTTTGGTCATGTTCCTGGATCCAGTCGCATACGAGAACTTTTCGAAAACGCTCTACATACACTCCATTATCATCATGGTCGGTGTATCAACAGTCAAGGTCTCAATAGCATTCTTCCTAATGCGACTATCAACGAGGACCCCGTATAGTCGCTTCCTGTATGGTGTCATTGTGTTCATCATTGTCCTCACGATAACTTGCGCAATGACACTGATCTTCCAGTGCTTCCCGGTCGAAGCCGCTTGGGACTCAGCTCTCCGTCCGCCGCCATTCGGAACTGGCACCGCAAAGTGCTATTCTATGACCATTTTCCGGAATTTAGGCCTCATGAATAGTTGTATGTTTACTACGTCTTGTTCGGAAGTGCAAAACTGACCCTGATAGCCTTCAACATCATCACAGATGTGCTCTTCGCAACACTTCCAATTCCGCTCATCTGGAAGCTGCAGCTGAACGTTCGAACGAAGGTGTCACTCATTGCCGTCTTGTCTCTCGGGTGGTTTGCGTCCGCAGCTGCCATCGTCAAGGCTGTAAAGCAATGGAACGTTCTCACTGAGCCTGACTGGACTGTACATGACTCCTTCAATATTTGGAACTACATTGAATTCACGATCGGCATCATTGCAGCCTCGCTGCCTGCCCTCAAGCCACTATTCAACTGGTTTCTGGAGACCGCTCGCGCAATCACGTCAGGCGGACGAACAAGAGGATCTGGTTACAAGGCGTCGGGATACAAAGGCGCGAACTCCCTGGGCTATCAGAAGACGAGCGAGACCTCTGGAAGCATTGCCCTACAAAGTCTCAGCGGCAAGGGTGACCCGACACCTAAAAATCCTTACCATGTCCGTGTCACGACGAGACCCACAGGTCTGGCCGACAAGGAGGCATGGGATATGGAGCGCGCGAAAACCTCCGACGAGAGCATCTTGCCACTCCAACATCCCGATCCGGGAACTACTGGAATCGTCATGACCAGGGAGGTGAGGATTTCTTGAAAGGTTGCTGCTACCTCAAGAGCTGCAAAATATGGGCCACATTGGATTCACGGCATGGTTGGGCGTCAGAGTGAGGTTGTTTTGCTTTTGTGATCGCATGCATGGATGGCTCGCAACCTCCAAAGATACCCTTCGATTTGGCACTGCGCCAATGTATTACCTCCTTATCACGGCCTCCACCTCACGCCGATACGAAACTACAAAATACAATTGTATGATTCAGCGACTTTGATAGCGCTGCAAGCCTGCACCTTCGTCTCTGTCTCTTGCTTGGCCGTCATAATGCGCACACATATACCTTGACGTCCCAGCAGCTCGTCCCAGCGATTGCGACAACGATCGTCGCGCAACCAATCCTTCACCCGGCCCTCATCCCAGAAATATAACCACGACTTCTCCCCCGCACGTTCACCGCTCAACCGCTACCAATGACACGGTGATACCAGAATCGTGGTTCTCGGTCGATCTCAATTCCGGGCGCGTGTGACGCACAATGCTGCCCAAACCACTTCATGATATATTAGACGCGACGAAAGGGTACAGTTTCGCATGCTGTGTTCGTCGCATTTGGGAGGACAGATGGATGGACGTGGTCACGTACGCGTACACAATATGCATTACCGTCGGTAGATGCACTCCGTACCGGCATCATTGATATCTTGTTCATTTAACAAGGTGCGGAGTGCAGGACAGCCACTTACCCCAACTGCAGTGTAACGACGCACTGTTGCATCTCGACTTCTCCTCACCGAAACCTTTTCTAGCCTGAGTTTCGCATTTATCTCCAGATTAGAAATGGCAAAAGGAGCTGTACGTCTGTTCTAGCGGATGTGGAGAGGGAGGAGCATCGCTACTTTCCGTGGGCTGCACAGTGGCTTGGAGCTGAGGCACCGTAGGTACCGTATTCGCTTCTCTAGAATTTTCACTGCACTCGACTTCCTCAATCCTGAGTTGGCTTCTGCACGCACTATTGGGCTCCAAGATCAATCTTTAGCGACCCAGTCACCGCCCAAACCATTGAAGAGAGTCAGATTGCGACATTCTTGGTCCTCGCACGGAACGCTCTCCGCACGTGCAGTGGTGTCTAGCCTCTCCTCCTGAGACCTCTCTTCCATCGCCCCCTTTCAAGATGCGCTGGAGGCCTCAAGAATGTGGAGACAGATCAAGAGATCGTGCTCTCTGGAAAGCATTCGATTTGCTCGCCGATCGCGGATAGAAATCTCGGTATCATCAGGGAAGATTGCGACAGCGAGATCCAACATGCTCGACATCAAGATTTCGTCAACCATCCTCCTGCTTGATGAGGAGAAAATAATGCTGATCAGAGTGCTGTTCGATTCAGAGTCAAGGATCCCCGTGCTCGACGGTCAGTAATTCTTCCGAGAACCCGCTGTTGGGTTTCAGTTAAGGTTCACCAGTCTTAACGCGCTCCACGTCGTTCATCAATCTGGCACAACCTCCACCCATCCCAAGAGTCCATCCACCCCTCTTCACTTTTTATGATATAGACTATGTTTTCACTGATTCCCATGAATCTCACACTCCTCGGTTCGGCTTCCGGAGCTTCAGTGTCCCTGTTCGAGCGGCTCGCGCTCTTTCCCCAACGCAGCTCGCTTAGGATACGGCAGCTCCACCCGCAGCGCGAGTCAGTCCCGCTTTCCGCAGGCACCGTCCCAGGTCCGAAAATCCTAGCGCTTCCTTCGAGCCATGCGGCTTTTTCAGGGTCGTCCCGAGGATTCGGTAACGTTGAGGTTCCCTGTCAAATGTGTCGTGGATGTGTCATGGTTTTTCGCGGTCCACTTTGCTGCGAGGGCAGAAGCTCCACCCCACACGGAAGAAGCTGGCCTTGGGAGGAGGATCTATGCTTGTAAACGTATCTTCACCGAAAGCGAGTGCTTGAGCTTGAAGATATTCGTCCTGCTCGCCAGCAGTTTTGGTTCTAGATCTGTCTCTCGCAAGCAGGCAAGCGACCGGCAACACGTGATGCTTGCAGTACCTGCATCGCGCATACGGAGTGGTTCGGGCCTTTCTCGTCTTCGACACGGGTATCGACTCATCACACCACCAAATTCACTGTCGGCGCGGACCTGCATACGAGTGGCCGAACTCCTAGTACAGAGCAGCAGTCTGATAAAGGGAATGTTCAGACCTTGAACAGTAATTGATTAGGTCGCCACTTCATCTTACCTTACCTTGCTTGTCATCATCGAAATCTGCAATACGGAATCCACTTCATGCACAGGGGCGGCCAACTGCTCTTAACCTGTTATTCTCGTTGCTTGATGGCTATGCGAAACATTCGGCGAAGTTCCAGTGGAGCACTTTCTATACCGTGGTTCGTAGAATGGTAAACAATAGATGAGTTTGCAACATGGCAAGAGCAGTCGACCCGTACCCAAAGGATATCAAAACTGCACCATTCCCCAACGTGCCATCTCACACAACCTTCAACTATCTTATCCCTCCTCTGCAGAACACGGCAGTCAGCGCCGAGCTCGCTGGTTCGAACAACATGACCCGAAACCTCTCCTCCGACGATGGAGTCCCCATGCGGCAGCTTGTCGTGGCTCTTAGACTAGCTCATCTAGGCAAGTCTCATCTTTTTGTTGGAGCTCCTATGCTGATTTTGTAGTTGATATGTTAAGCAGACCAATGGGCATGCCTGAGGAGGACCCGACATTCGCCGGGCGACGGGAAATTGGCCAGCCTTTCAGAATCACAAGGCCAGGTGCAACGAAACGGCAACCACCACCACAGACACCACCACCTTCTCCCCCGTCTCCAGCCAATGTTCAGAGGGAGGAGGAAGGGAACCCGTTTACCTCGGCAGCTTTCCTAGAGTCTGAACAGGCGAGAGTGTCTGCGCAGACAGCTACGATCTGCGAGGCGACACAGGCAGACCAGAAGAAGCTCGAAGAAGGCACGCAGGAGGAGAATAATGACTGGGTTTCTGGATTCCGTCTCAGGCGAACCGATAGCCAGCTATGAAACGAGAGGAGGCTAGTCCTTTCGCCACCAACGTCGACCCGTAGAACCCAAACACGACACCCCAATAAGGGGCTCAGAACGCCATCAAATAGTCCTCATATCAAATTCTAGACTCTCCACTCCTCACACTACCTACTTCAATCCACTTCCCCTTCGGCTTATTCATACTCCTCACACCCCGCTTTCTATACACATAGTAATCATCGCGCATACTCCTCTCCCTCTCCTCTTGCCCACACCCCTCCTCCCACGACCTGTACGTTTGAGGGCTCTCCCACCACTGCCACGCCCAATCCAGTGGCCTCCCATCCTGTGGAGCGCCTCGACCCGCATGATTCTGCCCGTACACCTTCGCCTCCCCCTCCTTGTTGTAAACCCACTTCCCAACATCCACGAGCGCACAGCCAGGAAGTTCTTCCACGTAGGGCCGACAAGCAGCGTGTCCGCACCTGGTGCAAAGTTGCCCGATGTATGGGAGAACGCGTTTGATCGTCTTCTCGTCTTTCGAACTCTTCGCTTCAGTCCTGTGCTTCGTCGTCCTCTTTCCATCCTTGAACTGAGGGTGGGGGTTAATAGCGTTGTTGTTGTTGTCGTTGTGGTGAAGCAGGACCTGCGTCCTAGCCGCGACGCCCTCATCGCCCATCCCATACCGCTCATCATACCCATCCCCCATCTGGCTGACTTTCTCTTCTTTCCTGACGAACACACCCGTACTAATACACGTATTTAATTCGCTGCAGCGGTCGTTACAGCAGCGCCATCGCCACCTAGAAGATAGTGCAGTCAGCCATCATCCACACACTACTCTAAACCCAACCACATTCTCCCACCCCTCCTTCTCTTCATCCTTCTTCCCATTCCCCATTCCACCAAGTCGTCAGACCGGAACGGAACTGAACTAAGAGGTTTTAGACTCACCATATATAATTCCCCCCATCGTACTCCTCCCGCCTTATCGGAAACTTATACTTCCTATCCACCTTCCTCATCCAAAACCCACTAGGATGCTCTTCACCCCCACCATTACTTTCTTTCTCCAACCTCTCCAACCAAGAATTAAACACCCTCCAATTCTGCTCCGTAAACGGCACTTTCCTTCCCCCTCCCCCTCCCTCAACCCTACTTCTCAACTCCCTACCAGCACCGCTCTTCAAACTCATCCCCGACGTCGCGAGCGAAAGTTGCGAATCCGCATGCTCAGGATGAAGATACGTCTCCGCCACACCCACACTCACACCCACACTCACACTCACACTCGGCTCCGGTTCCAGATCTAGCTCTAGCTCTAGCTCTAGCTCTGTAGGCATCACGCGCGGCGATTCGGGGAGTATGACTTGGGTATCTGGGACACCGGTGTTGGTGTTGTTGGTGTTTTCTGCTTCGGCATCGGCATCGGGGGACAGGTTACGGCGAGGGGCGCGGAGACGAGGCATGCTGATAAACTGATTGTATAGTAGGTATTTGCGCTTCTGTGTGAGTCTGATGTAGGACTGTGTGGAGAGGCGCTGGTGTCTTGGTGGTGAGAGGTAAACTTGTACCAGCGAGGCGCTGGGAATTATGGTTGCAGTTTAGAAAGGCGAAGAAGTCGCCGGGTAATCTTCACAGCAACACAAGCCTTCACACGATCTACATCACCATTCAAAACCACCAAGTCAATCGTTACAATACTTCAATGATCATACACGCATTAACCATGACTCGCTCGCTAAACCATACAAACAGAAGCAATCTCCTCATCAAACGTCCAGCCTTCTTCGCTTTCCGTCAATGATTCGAAATCAAAGTGTCTAAGTTTTTGTACCAATAACGCCGAGTCCCACTGCTAAACATACCCGCTTCTGCTGGTGATATCGAAAGTCTAAGGAAAGCTGTGTTGCAATGCCCGATGTGCAATAACCAAAAGGTCGAGAGCAGCGGTATCCAGGTCGAAGAGGAATAACCCGGAACGCCACACTGTGCGGATCTTCATATCGTATCAAATAGAATGGGAAAGGAATGGCTGACACTCCGTTCAGTGGTTCCACCTTGTCTAGAACCCTGTCGCTCGGCCTCGCTCTCGCTGCTTTGTCTGCTCACTTGGAAATGTAAGCCCAAATCGTAAGATCGTAGGTAATCAGTGGCTGGGATCGCATTCGTTGCAAAGTGGACCGCCGATGAACTCCGTAGCTCTCTCAACGTTCATCTCCATACACACTTCCTGTTGCCCACCCGTTGGTTCGCCAATAGCATAGCCGAGGTAAGCTTTGGGGGTACGGTTCTCCGCGTGGTTGTGCTGGGGACCGGTTGGCGGGATAGGGTTCGGGAATGGGTCAGTATAAGCAAGGGGCAGGCCAGGTCCTGGCATGTAGTTACGGCCGCGATAATCGTACAAACCATTGCCCCCAGAGTACTGCTGGCGATGACCTCCGCGGCGCTTGCCATGGAACGGAGGCAGTGAATGGTGTCCAAACCCAATTTGTGGTCCATTTGGACGGGCGGATAAGTGCCATTGTTGTTCATAGGGCAACTGATGCTCTTGAGAGGGCGGCACATTGAAAATGTGAGTTGGATCAAGCTGACGAGGCGCACGTCCGCTGGGCTTCTCATTGCGTAGAGCGGCTTCTTGAACAGTAGCACCGACTTGATGAGGCTTGCGCCCATTGAGCTTTTCGTGACGTAGCGCGGATTGATGGTCGATTTCATCGAGCTGCATTATGAAAGCGCCTGAAGAAGGCTTTGATGGGGAGCGTTCCGTCGCTAGTGCAGCGCCTTTAGGCTCTCTAGTCTGCGACGGACTCGGTAATGCCGCTCGCGGTGTCTTATCATTTCCGTTCGAAGCGGGCGTTTCATCCGTCCGAGCGTCCTCACCCACATGCTGCGGCTTGGTGGGAGAGGTCTCAGAATGGGCGCCTTTGTATAGACGCCCACGTGAACTGAAACCAGCAGCAAAGTTCTTTTTCTTCTTGCTCTTCTTCGATGGAGACGTATGATAGCGACCATTGTTACGCCAGAAACCCGAAAAGTCCATAGCTGTTCCTGGTCCCATGGGGACCTGATACATCTGGTAGTACTCTGGAAATGCGGGGCTAAACCCGTAAGACCCATAGGATTCAGGTGTTGGGAGCTGCTCGGGTGCAGTTGGTTGAGACCATTCTTGAGGTAGGGTCGGTCTCCCAGGCACGAATACCTCTGCCTCTGGTCGGAGATCTGTGCGGTTTGGATGCCGACCCCGAACGGGTGACGTGTTGTAATGGATCTCAGAGGTTCGACCGATACCTGCGCTGTTGGACAAAACCGACGAAGTCTCGTTTATGGCTGGATCAATCCTTCCGGCATCTGTCAAAGGGATTGAGTGAGCCATCATACAGATCAAGGTAACGTGAGCTGGAATGGGTAACATACCAGACGCAACAGACTTCTTTCGGCTGAAGACCACAGCAGAGTCACTCTTACTGAGATCCTCCGTCAGAGGTTTGCATCTCACGGTAGCGTCGCTGATCACACGGGAAGAAAGTACGTGAGAATCCGTCTTTGCGTCTGGGCGAGGTGGAGCACTTGGTTCAGCTGTGGTGGACCTCAATAACAGGGTCGATATGAACGTGTCGAAAGGCTTCGACGTACCAGGATCTGGCTTCGACGGAGCTGTATCGATGCGATCATCGATAGTGGGAGCAGTCTCCGGTTCCAAAGCATCTACGCTGCCTTCTATGAATGACCTCACCAATGCATGCTTGTCGAGACTTTGCTGTGATTGCGATGTGTCAGTGAAGGTCGTACTCAATGTACCGCTTTCTACGCCCAAGGAGCTGCTCTGGGTGGAGGGTGCAGTGGTAGATGGCGCATCTTCCGTGTTCGAAGGCTGCCGTTCTCTTATAATAATGGGAGTCGAGCCTGAGCTATCCAAAGTCCTTACATGCCGCGCCAGAGTTGCGGGTCTGATCACAGGCGTCGCTGGCAGCGGAACGTCCTGGGGTTCGAGAACACCCTGAGCGGACAATGTGGCTTTGGGCTCACAGGTTCGGGACATGGACGACACAGAATCTGTTGCGAAGGTCTGTGCTTTGGTGCTTTTGTTGGCCGCGACCTGGATCGCTTTCTCGCTTGCCCGAGGTGGCTTGCTTGCTTTGGGGGGATTCAAAGTCTTCAGTGATTTGGAACGTCTCATAGTCGCTGTTGGATTCTCTTGTTCCGCTTTGCTCGAGACCGCTGCAGCCATACGCGGAATCCGAGACGACTGAGCTGGTGACGCTGGCGGATCTGATCCCGCAGTGGATGGCGAATTCTTTTCGGTGGCCGCAGATCCAAGCGGGATCCTCAAAGAAAGTCGCGGTACAGCAGGACGGGATAACGTTGCCTTCCCAACTACAGCTGGAAGTCTCTGGGGAGCCGGGTCTGACTTGCCGCGAGTGTGGACGATAGGAGCTCTAGTAGTATCCTGAACCCGGGAGCCCTGTGGGTGTTCACCGGCGTTAGCCAGGTCAAGCGTTGAAACATGATCATCATGATGCTCGTGAGCAGTCACAAAGCTGTATTCTGAACACCTAGTACCCGGACTCACCGGTGAATGATTAGCAGTTTCGTAACTAGAGGCCACCGAGCTTGGCCCTCGAGAATGTTCCGCGTTACGGGTGTCGGCCCCTGTGATTGACTTTCGCGGACTCCTCGAAGGAGAAACGGTGATCTTGATAGTCGACTGCTGTCCGGGGCTGATGCGGGCTACGCGTGCTGTCGGGCTTCTCAGGGTCGCGGTTGAGGCGGCGTGGCGGAGCCTGCCAGGGGAACGGGGTGATAGTGGAGACGTCAAGTCGCTTTCTATCGGCGAGACTGTGTCTTTTGTGAGGAACGCTTCTTTCGTACTGCGTGTGCGTCGCAGTGTCTTGGTGCCCGACTCTATAGGCGAGCTGCCTCCCGCTTTCTTCTTTGATTCTCGATCAATGGCCCGTTGCGCCGTCATCAGTTGAGGTACCTTGCCCGGCTTCGACACCCATTCTGGAGGAATCGGCTTGCGTGGGCTTTGGGCGTCCTGATCCATGGTATCGCTACCGACAGCCGCTGGTAGCTGCGTTGGCCCACCCGTGATCATTCCATGGGGAGGCATGCGAACATCGACGGGGGAGTCCTCTGCTGCGATAAACTCTTGTAGATCGGCAAGGTTGTCCTGGGTAAAATGCGTGGAGTACTGCTCCCTAAGACTGCGTTTGTTGCGATGACGGATAGGCAAGGCTCGTACCGTCTCTGCATCGGACTCGTGGGTCATCGTGGAGGACGACGATGCTCGCGTGCGAGTGGCATCTGTAAGCACGCGTAGACCGTCAGACAAGAGTTCGCCACAGCCTTCGCCATCGCAGAAAGATTCAAAGCGAGCAACGATTTCCTTGACCTTACCGTCTTGGTGTGTGAGCTCCATCGAGACCGTGGAGTAGGGATTGGATGAAATTTCAATCTCAAAGTCGTCGTTGCGGGGAGCGCTCGAAGCAGAGCCGGCATCGTATCCATGCTGGCGATGCTGCTTGAGATGCGTGTGTGGAGATCCATGTTGGACGCCAACGTCATGCTGTACGGACCGTGGAATAAGGCGAGCTCTGTGGTTTGGGCTCGGACCAGTTGGCGTGGTCGAAAAGCTCAGAGCTGGTCGAGCTTCGGATGGACTGGCGGTAGACATATTGCGTTGACCAGAGAGGTGTTGGGTTCGGGTCTGCGTGGGCTGATGGGCGCGAGGACCGCTGCCGGGAGCGAGCTGGCTCGGCTCGTCGCCTGCAGGAGACACGAGTTAGCTGTTCGCTATGTGTGCGGAGCGCGACCGGTGGTGGTTCGAGCGCTCAAGAGGATGAAACAGGCCGAGTTGGCCGGCACGATGAACGTACCTTGTTCCCAATTGGCACCTCTGCAGAATGCTAAATGACGAAAGCGATCGTCCCTGTCCGGCTGTCAGTGGCAGGTAGCGTCTGCAGAGAAGGCGACATACCGTTCAGGCACGCCGAGCGTTTTGGCTCGATCGCAGTAGGATATGCGGATGAGTTCGCCGTGTTGACATCGCGAGTAATAAGCGTAGCGATATAAACACATGCTAAGGGGGAGGAGGTGGTGGACTGATCGCCTCGTGGCTTCTCCGGCAGTGTCAATGACGACCTCGGGAGATATTGGCTGCGCGGGTTGGGGTCGCTGCGACCGCGCTGAGGGAAGGCGCGCTGTGGTCCGGAAGGCGCGCTTCGTTGCCACGGGAGCTTCTGTTTGTTTAGCGGGCGCGCAACGAGCATGCGGTGTAGGCTTAGGGAGCGTGGATTGGCCGTGACGTACCTTTGGAGCCCCTCAGTGAGCGGCGTGCATATCAAATTCTACGTAAAGGTGCTCACCGAGGTCACGCGGCACGTGCCTCTCCGATCCAGAGACCGATTCAACTGAGGAAGATGCGAAGCAAGCACAGCTATAGGCTCGAAAAGACAGACCTGGCGGAGCAATCACCTCAGTTCCACCCAGACACTTCAAAGGGCACAAACAATGGGTATTCGCTTGGACTGGCACTACTAGAACCTCTTTTTCTTCTTCTGCGCTTGCTTCTTCGCGAGTTCCTCCTCGTTCCTGCGCTTCAGCTCTCGCCGCCTTCGCTCAGCTTTCTCCTCATATGTCTCTTCCCGCTCCTCATTTACAAGCTCTGCCTGAACATTACTAGTGCTTGCTTTATGGTCCTGGGTTGCTGCATTGTAAGGCCCTCGGTCTTTCCTAGGCGAGTCCAGCCCTTGCGTCGCAGCTTCCTCACCCTTCAATCTCTGAGACAATCCGCCCGTATCTTTGTTCGCGCTCTCACTCCTCGGAGCGTCTTTAGATTTCCCCCCGATCTTGAATGTCTTCCTCGCCTTCGTCGGCGCTGAAGAGGTACTATTTTCCGCCACCTGCATGGGTTCAGGCTCTTTGACGTTACGCTTGGTGGATACATCCTTTAATTCTTCATTTGCCGGAGGAATCGCAGGCTGAGCTGACGTCTTCGCCTTCGTGCCGCCTATGCGGAAGCCTTTCGCCTTTCTTGTAACAGCAGCAGCGGGTTCTGGTGACGTAGAGTCTCCCAATTCTGGCGACCTGGCGTTTGCAGACCGCTTGGAGGTCGGCGATGGGACTTGTCTCTGACTTTGACTTCTCGGTGGCGCATCCAGATCATCGTCCTCGGTCGCATCATCGTCAGTAATGACCGTGCGCTTTGCTCGCCGGGTGGCTTTGGGTGAAGGTGACTTTCGGTGGGGCTCCTTCGATGCCTCTCGTTGCTACACGTGGTAATTAGATATGCACCTAGGTAGTTGATAGCCTTTTGAGGAATGTTTACATACGTAGAAATGTTCATGTGTTTCGAACTCGTCTTCAGTCTCATCGTCGGAAATTTTCTGAATGAGGGGTGACTTCGCTCGAGGTTTCGTCTGGACCTCTCGGCGCTTAGCTGAAGGCTTTTGTTTTCGAAACGAAGTCGAAAGAGTCGTCCACCATGCATCCTGATCTTCTTTTGACTCTAAATGGGAAGGCACCTTGGGTGTGCATTCCGAGAGCGCGTCTTGAAACAGCCCAAAAGAAGACAAGTCCAGATCCTGCACCTCGCCAGTTTCCGTCTTCCACGCATCTCCATCGAAAGGTCTAAGAGCGGGTATCTGCTTTGCTGCTTGCTCACGTTTGACAAGCCGTCGGCCCGCTTTCGACCCACCAACGCTAGGGAACGCGGTAGCGAGGTCCAAGTTGCTTGCCTCGAACTGGTCTACAAGTCTGGTAATAGCCTTGTCTTTCTCATCGATCAAGGAGGTGAGACTATGCAATCGGTTATGCTGAATGTGCGAGGACACTAGTAATGGTAGAATGAGCTCATTCTTGAGCGTGATCGGGGTCCTCCTCTCGAGGTTGAACTTCCATGTGAAGGAGTCGAGAGGCTCCGGAAGTTTGATAGTCGTATGCAGAATCAAACCATCTGTTCCGTCCCGTGTCAGGCTGCATGAAGCATCCTCCGCGCCGGCCAAAGTTTTGCGGACCGTGTCGAGGAGTATGGCCAGTTGAGAGGTATCCTGTCTGCTCACTTCGATTGGCGACTCTTGCTGGGCCGTCCGTTCTATTATTCCATTCAAGTCTAGCTCTTCACTCCATATGCTGCTTAGATCGGTGAGGAATACTGTGTAAGAGCCGTCGGCAAACTCAGGTTTGATGAGCAGCTGCGGCACATGCTGGGGGTCAGAGGAGTCAGAAAGCTCAAGGACGCGCCAGCACGCCATGTCGAGATCCAAAATGTATCCGTATGCAACCTTGAATGACTGACGCGTGAAACGGACAGCCTCGAACGCGAAACGCGTTGTCAGATGAGAAACTGGGCTGTTGCGAGGTGAAGGCAGCCGCTTAGTCAGACCCGCATTCTGCGACGTCACTAACGCCAAGCCAATGTTTTTTTTGGGAGCCACATCCACGAACACTGGAGCTGTCTTCTGCGTCAACAGGCCTCAATACTATACATCTGCAAAGAAAATGTCGTCGCGAAACCCGCCGCCGTGGCTAACTGGCCCTGGCAGGCCCTCCTCCCGTCCAGCGCCGCCGTCGAGTGTCCCTGCGAAACGATCCGCGAACTCACGCGACAACGACCGCCCGTCGAAACGAGCGACTTCCACGAACGCGCAAGAAGAGGCTTGGGTCGCGGATGAAGATCGCTTCGTCCTGCAGCAGTCGAAAAAGAAGGCAGCCATACGCGTCAAAAATGGCCGCGCGCGACCCATCGACTGGCTGGCCGTCACCCTGCGCTTTGTCGATCCCACCAAGTCGCTGCTGGACGAGGAAGTCGAGGATCACAATGTGGACATTGTCGACCCGGAGGGCGTGTTTGAAGGGCTTGGGGAAGAGGAGCTCGCGGAGCTGGAGAAGGACATTGACAACTATCTTACGCTGGAGACGAATCGCGCCAACCGCGACTACTGGAGCGCCATGAAGATCATCTGTAAAGACCGGCGACGCAAATTACGGTCATCGGCTGCCGAGGCGCGCGGTACAAGCTCAGTCTCAGCGGATATCGAACGACTACTGGCGCCCAAATCGTTGGAACAGCTGGAGACCCTCGAAACGCAGGTGAAGAAGAAGCTGGACTCGGACGAGCTCATTGACTTTGACTACTGGGAACAGCTTCTGCGCAGCCTCCGTGTGTTTAAAGCGACCGCCAAGCTCCGACGAGTGTCCCAAGAGATCGTCAACGAGCGACTCCAGACGCTTCGGAAACAACAGGAGGAGACTGCTTTAGCTGTACAACAGAAACTGCAGGGTGTTTTGGGATACCAAGAAGCGTCTTCGCAGGTTCTTCAGTCTGCAGTGGCTTACAGCGCCGAGCTTGACCCTGAGCCGTCTTTGAAGCTACGCACAGAAGACAAGAGCTTGGAGATGGTGGGCGACCGAAAGTTTGTGGAGAACCTCGTGGATGAGAGGCGCAAAGTACTCAAGTTGGGATATGTACCAATGCGACACCAGTCCCAGGAAAGCGCGATTGGCCCTGCTAAGTTCAAGAGCACCCAGCCCACCTCAACCGGCATTTCCAGATTCGCGCCGGTCGAGAATGACGACTACTCACAAGCAACAACAGCCCTTTATGAACGGGAAGTAGCTCGTGGGGTGAACGAAGACGAAGAAGTGTTCACGGCGGAGGAAGAGGTGTCGTCTGGTGCAAGACCGGCATGGGCCGGCAAGTACAAACCCAGGAAACCGCGCTACTTCAACCGTGTTCAGATGGGCTACGAGTGGAACAAGTACAACCAGACCCATTATGATCACGACAATCCACCACCCAAAGTTGTCCAAGGTTACAAATTTAACATCTTCTACCCCGACTTGATCGACAAAGCGAAAGCACCAACTTACCGGATTGAACGTGAGAATGGTAGGAAACGCGGGCAGTCCTTTGCACCGGCTGGCGAAGATGATACATGTTTGATCCGCTTCATTGCCGGGCCACCTTACGAAGACCTGGCCTTTAGGATAGTGGATAAGGAATGGGACTACAGTGCAAAGCGAGAACGTGGGTTCAAGAGCAGTTTCGACAAGGTACGTCCCTGTCCCCCACACTCCAACACTGCCAGGATCAACCTTGCAGACGTGCAACGTGCCATCCCTGATCATCATCGTGCTAACGCCATACAGGGCATCCTGCAACTGCACTTTCAATTCAAGAAGGTAAGTTTCTACTCTTCGTTTGCCCTGAGCAAAGCCACAACTAACATTGCACAGATATATTATCGGAAGTGATGGCTCGTCGGCCTACGACAACTACTGTTCGGTGCCTTCAGCCCAGGCACTCTGTATCATTTGGAGGTGGCGAAGCATAACGTACGAAGGCTATGGTTTCTGCCAATTTACTTGAGCTATTGGGGGCAGCTGCTGCGTCGTCACAGCTCGGGAAGCTTCCGGCAAAGACAGTGTCCACGCACGTTCCTGTACGTAGACACTTAGCCCTCACTTGAGCCTCCATTCCACTTGACGCCTTCGCCTGGCTACCTCACCTCGTCAAGGACCGATCAGCAAGAGCGGTGTGCGTCAGAGGGGCAAGGCTCAGGTACCGGCTGCGCTTCAGCCCAATCAGCGATTAGGTTTCGCAGCAGGTAGTAGAATTGGACTTCCAGACATCCTTCACCGGCGACTAAGGCCGTAATTTCTGTGTTACACTCCGATTAGTGGAGACTACCGGCTCGGGTGCCCACTGCTGCCTTATGGCGGGAAATTTATCTCGCTCTGAGCCTCTGACAGGCCCCACCTCTACCGTAGTACTACGCTGCTCTTTGCATCTACTTCTAGCAGAGGTTTCCACGTGAAGTGTATGAAATCTGTTGGACCGTAGAAATTCGCGCTTTCGGGACGCAAACGCAAGTGCATCGGCTCGGCACTGACACTCTGCCGTGAACAGCCCAAGTGGAGAGCCTGTCTCGGTTCTCGAATCTGAAAGGGCTTCTCATAATGCTGTGGGGAATGGAGCTTTGTTGGGCATTCTTCTGGAAAACATGTATGGAAGGCGGCTCCCTACAGAGAAAGGGTTCTGGACAGGGTAGACATGTCTTGGTGTTGTAACGGCTGCGCATTTGTGATGTTGCAAGCTTATCTGCAGGCTTCCGCCTCGTGCCTTACCGGCCCACACACAATGCCCATTCTTTGGCTCCCGGGGTTCCACAGACGGTCATTCCCCGTGACGATTCGCAATGGCGCTATACGCGGTGCCGGCCTGGGCTGCAGGGGCAGCAGGCGATTGAACGCCTGCATCTGCGACACCCTTTCGCTTCGCCTCCAAAGAGACTCTTTGATATCTCTCAGTTTGTTTGTCACAGGCCCCGCTGCAGCATCATATCTGCAGGTGCGCTGGCAGCAGGTTGCCGTCTCGCAGTGACAATGAAGGTCTCTCTGCCCAATCCTGGCCCAGCCTGCTCAGTAGAAAGAGCGCAAATGTCTCGTCAGTTGCTCAAATCCATCTGGAAAGGCTTTCGATCGGCCGCCCCATCATATTATCCTCATTCGCCTTGTCCCACGAGCAGTGCTGGCAATCTCTATCTCCGGATCGGTCTCCATTCGCACGTTCACTACGCGGGAAGACCCAGCGGACAGCGCGAAAACGGCCATGCCACACCCGCCTTCACCCCACCGGCATTCCCCAGGCGACGTATCTGCGATGCCCGGCAGCCATTCGCCCCCAGCTACGACTTGTGCTCCCGATCCGCTTCACTCTCAGTTCCCGTTATCAACCTCTCCAAGGACCCCCGTGGCGCCTTCCTCAACGGCCTCGTCCATGGCGACTACCTTCGCAAAACCGGCTCCTTCCCAAGAGCAACAGCCAACCTCAACTCACATGGGATTCGAAAATACTACCTCTGGCATGCCACAGTGGGCTCCTCAGTGCGACCTACCTCTCTACCGCATGGTCCACAGCGGCAATGGCTCCCTCTACCAGCAGCATCCGGAGCTCACGCCTGACTACGCTGCTGTACCTGACTACACCTCACACGGCCTCCCTTATGTCGACAACTACAACCTCTCGTACCCGACGTTCAGCACTGATGGCTACCGCCCTCGCTCATATCCAAATGGAATTGGTCTCTCCAGCACTATGGATGGAATGCAAGAGTCCTTCCCACCGTCAGCGTACCTCATCGAGCCTCAGCGACCCCAGGACATGTTGGACTCGCCAGACCATGTTGCTTCTGCGCAACTTTCACAGATGCCTCACAACGATGAGTACGACATGCATCGTAGACCTCAGATCAAGAGGGAAGGCCCCACAGTGTATACCATGGCTGGTGGATCCGCATCAAGCACTCGCTGCTCCACCCCACACGACGAGCTGCCTCGGCGCCCCGCCGAGTTCAAAGGCGAGTACTCAGGTGACGATGCCGCCGTGGACAAGGAGCAGCCCTATGCCCAGCTGATCTGGAAAGCGCTAATGGGCGTGGAGGGCCATACCATGGTGCTCCGCGACATCTACAACTGGTTCAAGGACAACACCGATAAAGCAACAGACAAGGAGACAAAGGGATGGCAGAACAGCATCCGCCACAACCTCTCAATGAATGGGGTTTGTGCTTCCTACATCTTACATCATGTTCTGCTCACTGACTGACTTGCCTAGGCATTCGAAAAGGTCGATCAACCTGGCGAGGATGCTCGGAAGGGCTTCATGTGGAAACTCACCAATGAAGCCATTCGCGAAGGCGTCAAGTCAACGACTCGATATAGAAGCAAGCAGCCCAGCAAACGCAACTACCGCTCTGGCAACCCGCAACCGCAGCGACAGGCCTCTGGTGCTAAAGGAGGTCAAGCAGCCAAACGATCGGCAAGGTTGAGGCGATCAAATCGTGCGAGTGAGATGTCCAACGCGTATCGAAGTGACCCGTACATGGCGAGGCCGATGCCTCAAGTCGCATACAGCCCCGCATTTGAGACAGCATTTCCCGCTTCACCGTATTTCGGTTCTGAGAGTGACTTTGGCACCTCAATGGAATCCGATGGATTTGCAAGCCCGTTCCTAGGCCAGCCACTGCAGCTTCCCGCCTACACCGCTTCACCGCACCAGTCACTCCGTGTTGATTCGGCCTACATCATTCCTCCCGCAGACCCACAGGAGCCACTCTTTTACGATGACACGCCTTCGAACACATCCTCACCTCCTGCAGACGAGCCGTTGACGCCCGAGTCTCCGACAGACTGGAACATGGACCCGACCAGTGCTATGAATGAGCCGTTCGTTTTCGAGGACTACAATCCGAACTATCGTGAACTTCTGCCCTAGTCCTTCCGTTATGTAACACTACGGCGCAGGCGTTTTCCCTTGGAGTACGGCGATGTATCATTGATCCATTGGCTACTAGCATGTTCAAACGAGATTCCACGAGCCGGCTTTGACCCACCCGATAAGCAAGGGCATAGTCTTGCGTATGCATTTCCCAGCATTGACGGCATTCATTTCTCGTTCATTCTCGTTACTTTTCATGACCATAGAATTTCGGTACCGTATCATGATTGTCAACATTAGCAGAGCGACATAGACTACCTACATGTGTAATTTTGGCAGCTTGATGTGCCAAATGTACTTTAAACCCTTCAGAATGCCGGGTAGGCATTGTCGGTCAGTTTCGCCGGAAGCTGGCCACATACGGTAATGCAATTTTCCATACATACATACGTTGTCATTTTCTGTTTCATCCGTACGTTATGTTCCAGCGCCGATTTCAAGGGCCTGCAGGTGGACGATGGGCTCGCAATGCAACTTACGCGCGTCAATCTACAGGGCACGAGTCAGTCCACTCTTTACCTCCTCGACACCACCCACAGACAGTCCAAATTTCTTTTGTCATCTGCCCGCGTGGTCGTGGTCATTTCACCTCCGCTGCCAAGGTTACACGGCTTGACCGCCAGAACGCTGCAGTGGGAAAGACGTCTCGTCATTGGACACCGGCCGCCACGATCAGCCATGAGCTCTGTCACAATAATCCTTGAAACATCTCCAACCTTCATCAGAGTCCCCCGCAGTCAACTCTTGAACACATCTCAAGCTGGATAGCACCAAAAACCTTACAAGCCGAACACTGGAAATAACCTCCAGCACAAACTAAGACAAACCAATAGAGCAATGTCAAAGAACGTTCAGACTGCGGTTCGGTCCGCGCCAGTACCGGATGGGCGATGAAAAAAATCCTTGTATGCGGCTCTAACCTCTCGTGGGCCTTTCAACCTGCCGTCACACCGTTTCAGCAACGCCCACGTCCCTTTCGGTAAGCCTGAATCATGACTCAAACCAATCAGGTCGAGAGCGCATGGCAAACCCCTCTACTTGAGACTGTGCGAGCTGCGATGAGGGGCGGGTGGCCTTCTGCTTCTCAAATAAACCAACAGGATCTGTCGTCTGAGCAGCCCGAGTGTGGGGTATAGTATGCAGCTCAGCAGCTGACGTTTCCAGTTTAATGAGTTATGATCGACATTTTCAGGCAATTGAGAGCGACTCGTTTGACTCGCCCTCTTGCAATGCAGCAGCTTGACACATCCTTGGTCATAGGCCAGTTGATCTTCACAAAATCCCCAAAACTTGAGCACAGGAGTCCAAGGTGCTTCGCCAACGCTCAGGGTTGCATGCTCGACCACGCCAAAGCTCTTGACATTCAGCCCGTTCTTTCGAAAGATTAATGCGGCAGCTAACGCAACTCATTAGTTGTGTGCGGTGCCGCACTTGCAGCGGCCGCTAAGGAAGCCATGTGGGCGGTATCCGTTCAAGCTTCACCCGTTCCCTAGCAAAGAAGAACGTGAACGTCCAACTCTTCAAAAGATGTGAGCAGAGGCTCCAATATCTTGCGTCGGGGAGAGCCGTCACCAGTTGCCTAGTGCGAGCTCCCTGCACCAGCCCGAAGCCACCCCCTCAAGCGCCGTTCACGGCATGCAGCCATCGTCTGATGTTACACGAGCCCAAGTCGTGCGCTTCAAGCCAAAGATATCTGCTCCCTGCACACCAAGGATGATCTACAACCAATGGACCTCAGCATGCGACCTTGATGCCTGCCATCCCACGCCAAAAGTCGGCGCTTCCGACTTCCCCGATGGTCTTTCATGCATGCAGACGGAGGTGGAGGCACGAACAAGGGGCGCCGTTAGGTCGGCGAGAAGTCTGCTCGCAATGGCTTCTTTTTAATTGGCAACGAGGATACTCCAGACCACCGTGTCGGCGTTGAGAGTGTGCGCTCTGCGAAAAAGGGTTCAATTGCCGCGACATGACGCCTTGACTCCCTTGCGTTTTACATCGGGCGTCATCCAAGATCATCGACGCCCAAAGAGTATATCACTACCTTCCTGATCATTGCATACTTGACCTTTGTCCGTATTATCAAGGAGGGGGATTGGCGAGAGCTACCCTGAGAGCTCAACGTCTACCCTAGAACACTACGATAATCAGTGTCCCTTGGCCCGAGACCATCGTCTGATCATTCGTTACTCACCCACGTATCCTGGCTCTTTTAGCTTCGACTTGTGGGTTCAGCTGTCATGCAGACGCCGTGCCAATACCAGTCAGGCAGCCCGACGGCGCACTCCACACCACCTTGATATGATCCTCCGCTATTGCAGCACTTCATCAATTTGCTCGGCTGCTGTCATGTCTGCGATCGAAAACGATTCATCTTGCTCATCTCATCTCATCTCATCTCATCTCATCTCATCTCATCTCATCTCATCTCATCAATCGCAACCATCAACCGGGCCACTGGTCAGAATCTCGATGCGCTCGAGCCATGTCTGGCAGTGCAGTGGGGTTTTGATATCCGCTCACTTCGCCGTACTTGTGCGGCGGAAAGTTCCCTGCTGTGTGACCATTGACGATATGCAGTTCACCAGGCATATCCCTTCTCACTCGCATGGCGTGCGTCCAAAACACAAGACAGCACGAATGTCTGACAGCCCTCTTTGTGTTCCAATAACAAACAAGACCCTTTGAACTTCCATTCGGCAATAGGTAGTCTGCATGATGGGCCGACACCCATGTCCTGCGATGCAGAAACTCCTATCGCCTCCCGTTATCCCGCGAACTGCGCCGATCCGTCACCTTGGGCTCCCGCTCTCAGATGACACATCATCCAGCGAGATATAGGCGTGTCGGAGACTCTGTGAAGACAGCCCCTTGGTGCTCTTTAGGCCCAGGGGAGTCTCTTCAGCAGACCTGGCTTCCCCACTGTACAGACACTGCATGCTTGTGCAACAAATGAGCAACGAGCCACCTTGTCTTCACCCCACGACCATCCTCCCCGATCTGGACACCCGGAACTCATCTCATGCTTGACTCGAGCATCGCCAAGCCACGTAGCGCATCGTTTTCGCATATGCACTGCAAAGAGATTGACTGCAGATTACCTTCCATCCGTGCTCATTTGGGAAGCTCACTGGAGTACAGATCTCTCTTCTGTCGACCTCCCACGCTTCTTCGCACGGCAATTGGCGAGATTGAATCCCACCGAATGGCTGGATGACGAGAAGCCGATAGCTCGAGGGCGCATTCACCACGGGTGCGTGATTGATCTGCCGCGGAACAACAGCTTACCGTCTTGGGGTCTGGGAATCGATTGACAGCAGCCAAAAGTGATGATGTCGACAACACAGGAGTCAATGGAGAAATGTTGCACGCGTAGATGGTTCACTCCCACCTGACTCCAACGGACCGGACGGCATCCCAAGACCTCAGTTTCCGTCCCAAGAGAGCTTCTCACGCCCAAGCTTCAGCCAAATTCTCTCCAGGTTTTCCCATGAAGACTTACGATCCGGGGTGAATAAGTCCACCAATTGCCACGGCAAGGTCGCCGTTAGCCGGAGGATGGGCCTGTGGCGGGCCGAAAGTGCGGAGAGGAGCACGAGGCTGCTAGCTGGATTGGATGCTAGCGAGTGGGGCGGTGGGTGCTGTGGCGCATGGGGAAACGAAACGTTCCTGGCGACCGCGGACGGAAGAACCCACTGACATGTCCGCGACATGGAGAGCGGCGCGCACTCTCTAATATGCGTATATTAACTGCTGCAGGACGGCCGGTATGGGGCTCTTCAGCCTCTGCTCTCCCCAATACCTGGCCCATCTCGTCAACGACGCCAAGGCACGATGCGCATTTCGTCATACCTCGCGGTCGCGCTCCTCGAAGCTTCAGCAGCCCTCGCTGCCCCGTCTCTCGAGGCGACGCGCGTCGAAGCCCGCACCTCTAAGCACGCGTCGAAGAGGCCGCACCACCCAGTTGCTCCGAAGCACTGCGGTCGCCCCTTCCCATCGAGCCCCGACCGCAAGAAGGTGTGCTACGTCAACAGCCACGGCCACGGCAAGGACGACTCGGACTACATCCTCAAGGCGATCAAGGACTGCAACAATGGCGGCCACGTTGTCTTCTCCGAGGACACCAAGTACACCATTGGCACTGCGTTGGACCTGACCTTCCTCAAGCACATCGATCTCGGTACGGTCCTCTGTCTGTCTCTGAAGAACGCGCACTAACAGGATGGATACAGACATCCAGGGAACCATCCAGTTCACCAACGACACCGACTACTGGCAGGCGAACGCCTTCAAGCAAATCTTCCAGAATGCGACGACCTTCTTCCAGCTCGGCGGCACCGACGTCAACGTGTACGGTGGAGGTACAATTGACGGCAACGGCCAGGTCTGGTACGATCTGTATGCCAAGGACATCTACACCCTTCGTCCCATCCTGTTTGGCACGATCGGACTGCACGGAGGTGTCATCTCAGATCTGAAGCTGAGGTACTCGCCCCAGTATTACAACTTCGTGGCCAACTCGACGGACGTTGTGTTCAGCAACATCGACATTGCTGGCGCCAGCGTGAGCACCAACATTGCGAAGAACACTGACGGGTAAGCATATCTTGGAGAGCTTCAACGTCAGGAAGCTAACGATTTCAGATGGGACACGTACCGCAGCTCCAACATCGTCATCCAGAACTCGAACATCAACAACGGTGACGATTGTGTGTCGTTCAAGCCAAACAGCACGCAGATCGTCGTCCAGAATCTGGTCTGTAACGGCAGCCACGGCATCAGTGTTGGATCCTTGGGCCAGTACATCGGCCAGGTCGACATTGTGAAGGACATCTACGTACGTTCCGCTTTGCCACCTCATTAGCACTATGTACTAACGACGCATGCCAGGTCTACAACATCTCCATGTCCAATGCCTCCGACGGCGCTCGCATCAAAGTCTGGCCCGGTATCTCCTCGGCCCTCTCCGGCGACCTCCAAGGCGGCGGCGGCTCCGGCGCCGTCTCCAACATCACCTACGACACCATGAGCATCGCCAACGTCGACTACGCCATCGAGATCACCCAGTGCTACGGCCAGAAGAACCTCACCCTCTGCAACCAGTTTCCCTCCAACCTCACTATCTCGGACGTCTCGATGCGCAACTTCAAGGGCGTCACGAGCACCAAGTTTGATCCTATCGTTGGGTACTTGGTCTGCTCGAGCCCGACTGTGTGCTCGAATATCAACCTGGAGAATATTGATATTGTGAGTCCGAGTGGGACGAATCTGTATACTTGTGGCTCTATTGAGGGGATTGAGAACGAGGTTAATTGCACGACGGTGAATAAGGGTGGCAACTAAAACTCGTGGTAGAGCGACTGTTCAATTGTAAATAGTAATGTATGATGCAACGTTTAAACGATTTGATATCTTAACACTACTTAGTGCGTGTCTGGTCTCAACCGTTGGCAGCTAGTTTATATTCATGTCGGCTGAAAGACTGTCGCTGGAAAAACATCAGAGTCGCGACCTTGCAAGACTTGCGTCAACGCCATCTACCAAGCTCAGAACTCAAATTTCTAATCCCCAAGGCTTCTTAGAGTCTCAACACGCATTCCGAATCTTATCAACCATCCTCTTTCTTGCCCGTACGCTTGCTAGGACCCTCCTTGTCGCCGCATACTTCACCCGTTCTTTCACGCTTGCCAGCCGAGACAGAAGCGCGGTTCGGCGAGGCTGAAATCGCTTGGGTTCAACGGGCTTTGAGTGCATGGGGAACCGCGAGGATCGGGTGCCTACCGAGAAAAAGCCCGGTTGGGGGTTTGAGGGTTATTGTGGGCTGGATTGGGTATAGTGTGTGATGGTGGCTGTTGATGGTGGGATGTGATGGGGGTGGGTGTTTGGAGTGTGGTGAGATCGGGCACTTGGAGGGTTTTGGCTGGGCTTGGAGTACTGATATTTGATGGACGAAAAGTTCCGGAGAAGAGTGAAAGTACGATTTGATTTGATCGCTTTGATCGCAGATGGGGTGTATAGAGTGGAAGGATTTAGAAGTTGGGGAGGTATACTGATGGTCTGATGGTCTTGTTGATTTTGTGAACTTGATACAATTCGAATATCAAAGTGTCCACGAAGGCGCTACGAAGGAATAGAGCCGGTTGGAACATCCTGAAAATGCGGAATAGACGCGGCAAGCGCGGCAGAGCCTCATGTGGAAGCGTTGTCGCGCACGATCCCGCCCAAGAGCCTCAGGGTGTTGGACACGTGGAAGGTGGCTGCCACGAGGGTTGGAAAAGTCTCAAAGTCTCCACCCCACTCGAGATCTTCCCGCATCCCGGCACGCTCGCCAATCATTTGTTGTGGCGCCTTCGATGGTTGCGGCATCAGACGTTCTGGAAGACCTGGGATGGTATGCCAAGCTTCACCCTTCACTTCCACCACCACGACCCTGGGCCCCCATTGAGACCTGAATCGGGCAACCCCACGGATCTTAGCCTTTTCGCTGGGTCGCTCCCGTCAGATCGCCTGCTTCTTGCGACATGGCGAACGGGTGTTCCTGCCAAGCCAAACTTTGTTTCCTCCCTATTCAGACCCATATTAGGTATGGCTCCCGTTCCACTTCACCGTCACCCGCTCACCTACTCTTGTTTCTCTGCTATTGACGATCTTTGTCTGAATAAAGAATCAACGCGAATGTCGCAAGTGCCTGACGAAGAAGTCGTTGAGTCTTCATCATGGGCCTATTCAGACCCAAATCCGGTAATCGCCCCGGCTTCACTTCCATTCAACCCCTTATTCAGCCTCGCCGAGAACACGCTCTCAATTAATTACCCGAGCGTTCCTTTGTATTCAGGAACCGTTCTGAATGGATCATCGATGCTATTTCCGAATGAGCCGGTGACAGGATTCGCCATTCAGGCAGGGGATCTGGACCCCTATTGAGTTCCATCGGCAGACATACTCGACATTACGCCTCCTCCATAACTTTCTCGAATCGAAACAAAGATCTACATCAACCCTCAGCTCCTGAATCCCAACAACCTGGACCAAAAATACCACACCCTTGCCGCCTCGTCTTGGAAGCTCGGCACCGACATCCCACACTGAGCAGTCGTCCACTGAACAATCATTCTTTCAGGTCGATATCCAACACACTCTTTCCATCTTTTCTTTCTTAGCAACGAAGATCACGAAGTTCGACATACCGATTCGTCAACATGAAGCTCACTGCTCTCGCCGCCGCGGCCGTCTTGGCCTGCACCGCTGCTGGTGCTGCCATCCCTGTCGACAACACCAAGCGTGAAGCTCAGCCCGCGGCCGATGCTGATGCTCTCCGTCGTCCTCCTCACTTTACTGGTCAGCCATGGTCTAAGAGGTCTGCCGATGCCGATGCCGTTGCCGAAGCTGAGGCTCTTCGCCGTCCTCCTCACTACACTGGTCAACCGTGGTCCAAGCGCGATGCTGAGGCCGATGCTGAAGCTCTCCGCCGTCCTCCTCACTTCACTGGCCAACCATGGTCGAAGCGCGACGCTGAGGAGACCTTCGAGGAGGAGTCTTAACTTTCCTGCCCCATAACCAGCATTGACCGCGGCGTTTGAGGCGTTCTGCTTGTCCCATCTTCCCACTTTCTCAGCCAGAGTCTCGGACCTCCATCATCTTCTCCTGCCTCCTAATCAACTAGCATGATGGTGGATCGTGATTTCGGGTTCTGGTCTGGCTTTTGTACAGTAGCTGCACTTATCTTTCTGCCCTTGGTTGGGCGCCACAGTCTTTACCTATCGGCTCTCGTGTATCGTCGATGTCGGTTCGATGGATGCATATTGAGCAAACTACTCTTCACTTCTGGCAACGTCGCCTCTGCTTCGCCTTGTGGAGTGGGGGTTGGCGGGGCTTAGATTGATAGACTGGTTTCTTCTGCTTCTAATTCTTCTCCATAGGAATGCACATTTCTCTTCCGAAATCTTGTCGTCCAATCCATGTGACTTGTACGAGAGCCAATATTGCCTGTGAATCAGTGGAGATGTTCTGTAAAGGCTCGTAGCTCGTGGTTAAGATATCGCTCGATATGGAGGTGGCTTGTCGATGGCCTGAATCCTTTGGAGTAAAAGGAAATAAGCTGGCTCAAAAGGTCAACTATGGATGGCCTTGTCAAAAATGTAGAGATTTTGGGCTGTTACATCGAACGATGCCGGAACAAAGTGTGTAGCAGTGGCTAGATATGCTGCCCGGACATCCCTAAAGAACTCTTGCACACCCCATGAAGCATTCAATGACGGGTATGAACTCTCGGTGTCGTGTTCCTGACCCGTCAGAAGCTCGGCGATGCGATCGGCATCGTTGAGTGGCCCGCTCTCTGTCGCCCATAGGCGATCTTTGTCACTCGGCACAACTTTGAGATGCTTGAAATGCAAGCGACGTGCGCTTTTCTCCTGTAGATGTTTCACGAGCTGTACTCGGCCGTACAACGCAGCTAATGCAAGCGGAGACGCCTGAAAAGAGATGGATAGACAAGGGTCCCAAACATCAGCAACGGCGTTGAGATCTGCACCATTCTCCACGAGAGTATCGATGATGGAAAGGTTTTGTGGAGATACGAAATGAACTGCAACGTTGAGGAGACTGGATTTTAAACCTACTCCGTGGGTCTTGCAGGATGAAGCATCAGCTCCCTTTTCGAATAGCCTCCTCAAGATTGGATACATCGAGTAGGTTTCAGACTCCCAAAAGGAGTCCAATATGGCTGGAGCTGATTTTTGGCTACCTCTCCGAGCTGCAGCGGTCGTCAAAAGTGATTCGAAAACAGTAACGGAGTAGTTTAGCGGAGACAGGCACACAGATCTTCCCAGCTCTTCGTCTCGAAAGTGGCTAATGCTGAGTAGGTAGTCACAGACACGAAAGTTCCTGTCGGCACGAGCCAGCTCCAGAGTGGTATTTGATCTTTCGCGGTTCTTATTGCAGAATGAGGCCGCAGTGTGAAGGTGAACCCATAATTCTGCTAGAGGGAACTCAAAGAATGCGTCCGTCGGAATGGATGTGAGCTGGTGTCGTAGTGGGTCACTCATCCCTTTGCTACAGTGTAGTAGGATGAAAGACTTCAATCCCATAATCCATAGGGGACCGGCAACATAAGCAACACGCTCCAACACGATGAGGCAAAAGGTATTGTCCATGTACGCAAGGTAGAGTATGAAGTCAATGACCAGCGATAACGGTACACCCGAGACCCGTTGAAACGCAAAACCAATGTCCGCACCGCGGCGTAACTGGGCTAATGCGTCATCAAATTGATGAGCAAGTAGGCTTGAAATGAACCTTCTTTGTAGAATTGTGTACAAATACGGGCGGAGCTCTTGCTCAAGGTGAAGAGAGCGATGCAACGGTGGGACAATCGCGAGGTCATGCACAGGACGAAAAGCTTCCCCTACGGATCGACGTACAGTACGACGGAAGTCTTGGCAATCTGCTATACATGGTCCTTCGGATTTGCCTTCCGGTACTCGCACACTTCTCAATACTAGTCCGAGCTTTCGTATCAGCAGTTGTGACTCCAGCTTCAAGGTTGATGAGTTTGGTCTGAATTCCAGGGTATGTCTGAGCAAATGTAAGACGGATGTGGAAGAACAAAGGCCCGGCCGATTGATCCAGAACACCTTTGCTTTGTTTATTAAAAGCGTTGCAATCACTTGACTCTCGCCCAAGAGTGTCGCAAGCGCGAGCGGCGTTAGCCTCGTTTCGGTAGGCCCAAGAAAGATAGACTTAGATAAAGGGCCTATAGTATCAGGATCTGCGCCACCCTGAATAAGCAGTTCGAGTATCCTGAGACCGGGACCAGGGGGAGTGTCGCCATCATGAAGGGCATAGATCAAGCGGTGAAGGAGAGGGACGCAGTCGCCCCTGTACTCGACCATCGACGTAGGGTCTGCCTTGGCTCGGAAGAAGATATACATTGCAAAGTCAGGAGTCCAAGGGTTCAAGGTGTCATTGGCGGTGAACCAGGAAAGACGATCCGTGGGGAGGCATGCGGCCAGGGAGTGGCTTTCCAAAGTCTCGGTAGGATGTATATCTTCAGCATCTGACTGTGCCGAATCCATCGTGTCGCTAGTAGATAGCCCCTCGTATTCTGTGTTTGCTGATTGTGCATTCTCGGATACACTTCCATCTTCATTTAACATGTCAAAACGCCCAGAGAATGGAAAGTTCGCAAAACCGACTTTTACAAGATATCGCGTGACTGAAAGATCCCCGTGATGAGAAGCAAGGTGTAGAGCATTGGGATAAGGGCGCATAAAACTACGAGCCCCATCGAAGAACCTCCCAGCACGATAGATTGGAGCCCAAGACTCATTAATGGCTGAAGGCTGCAGCAAGGCTGGAGCCTGAGCCGTTATCATGGACCGAAAGCCTCTCATTCTTTGGTATCCGGCCGAATAGGCTATACGCTTCATGACGACGAGAAAAACATCGTAGTTTTCGATGCAAAAGTGACGTAGGCACCGGATGACGGAATCCGAGTTAATGTGAATTGAACGAGGGTGGAATAGATGTATAATGTCGGCCCCCTGTTGAACGCATAGAATTGCCCTGTCATAGCTGTTTTGCTGCACACATTGTACGAGTTCCTGGACTACCGGAGAATTGAAGCTTTTTTCATCGACGGTGTCGATACCATCCTTGAGCGGTATCAGGTGCTCCACGTAAAGTTGCTGAACGCCAACTTTTGCTGACTGAGCAATAAAGCTTATATCTCCTGGTGAAGTTGTCTTGGGGCTAGGGCCCGTGAATGGCATGTGTCTGTTTTGTTGTTTCGAAAGCGTTACCCGATAGTTACGCTTGTAGACAAAGGACGTGAAGAGATCATTGTCGAAGCTGAACGGCTTGTACTTCAAAGCGACGCTCTTGGCTGTTGTGATACTTGCATCGTCGCTTGAAACATAAGAGAAGCGAGATGAGAGACGAGAAGGAACAATACTGCGCGCGCTCTCTTCGATTTCTTTGAAGACAAATTGCTTCACGGAAAGCATCTCAGAGCGGTCCTCTCTCTTGGGTCTATCGAAATCAGTACCGCTGCAGCAAGCTGCGAAGAGATGGACTCACAAGCTTATAACTTGCAAAAGCAGTTGCAGCGATGTAACTTGTCCTCGTATGCGCATCTGATGCTCCGCTAGACTCTTATCATTCCAGGCCATCTTAAGTCCTCTCGCGATCCTACTGGTGCTTGCAGTAGCCTTGCTCAGCTCTTCCTCTAAGGCTGCCATGACAAGCTCGCCGCAATAGATCGACCGTTGAAGTTGCTCTGCGATGGACTCACAGTCGTCAATTGCGGCCAGGTTGGCGTTAGCCCATCGTTGTATCTGACGCCAGGCAAGCTCGATAGTCCCACACTCTTCGGCGATGGATAGAATGGATAGTTCGGCCGATTTGTAGGTCTCACGCAGGCCGTTCAGCGACTTTGCGATACCGGCGGTCGTCTTCGCAAGGCTGGCGCAGGCCGCAACCAGCCCGACCACTGAGGCCGGGTCCATGAGTGGAAACAAGTCCTAGGGTATGAGAAACGAGAAGAGAGCATCGAAATTTGTGGAGGAAGAGTCATGGACAGGTGGTGAGCGCTGCCTGTCGGCTGAGCCGACTCTGCTTGAGGTGCGATGCGCGCCTCATGCACGCCAGGCCAATAACAGTGAACAGCATTAGCTCAAGGCTGACAAGTTAATTGCCCCACAAGAAAAACTTGCATGAAGGCCTACAGATACTGTACGAGACGAAAAATATGCAGACAAATGCAGAGTAGTCGCCGAAATCTTGGGTTATGAAAAGAAGTCGAATCATAATCCGTGTGAAGGCGTTAATGCTCTCATCCAGGACTTGACTGCTGTTGTTGATTGCACGACCGTGTTGCGGAAGGCTGAGACTCTCACCACCAGATCAAGGGGGTGATGGGCGGAATAGTCCATGACAGAGGGATCGAAACTGAAGTCCAGTTGCGGAGTCACCCGAAGGAGGGTAGTAGGCGCCATTCCGAGCACTTTCTGTCGTGCATAATCGCGTCACTGACATGTACCGTGATATAGATGATTGCTTCTCTCGAGTTCCGCCTCGACAACTTAGTCGTCATACCTTGGTCGATCGTGATGGGTGGATGGAGAGACTGGAGTTGTTGATGGAGTGGTCGATGAAGTGGTCGCGCGGAACGAGCCCGTCACTGCTCGCGGGGTACGTGCGCGCGCTGCCGCTCCTTCTAGACACGCGCCCGGTCCACCCACGACAGAACCACCAGATGTTGACCGCAAACCTTGTCGTTTATCTAACTCTAAGACAACCCACTTCTAGTCTCATTCTGTGACTTATTTCCAAGCAGCGATGTCTGCTACTTGATCCTCTCACGCTTCGGACCATAGGCCAGAAAGTCTGGCGAAGGCAGATATCGAACGATTATCTCGCTGTCCCATTGCCCTTGGACTTAGTATTGCTAGACAGCTGAAGGTTCACAAGACTTCAATATATTCCTGTGGTGCAAACGCGATAAAGAATGTTCTGGGAATTGCGATCGTGCAAATCCACTGTTAATTTCGTTGGCAAAGAAGTACATAGACCTAGGTCAAGGAAAACTAAAAGAAAGACATTCCACGACAGCGGGAAGCTAGTCTAATCTCCCATTACGAGGCGTAGCTAGCTATACGGTAGCCGAGAAGGAAAAAAAATGATTAGAAGGATGCTGCAGTTGCGGCTTTGAGCATATTTTGACGCCTCAAAAGCCCATTACTAACCAGATTTCGCCGGGTCTGCATCATTGTCAGGGCGCGTATACAGGCAAAGTTGTCCAAGAACCTCGTGCCGCTCCTCCAGAATTTGCAAACTCTGTGGATATTTAGTGAGCCACTGTTTCACTCTATCGGAGCTGAGATTTCTAGAATGGTTGTCGCCATCATTGTCGTTGTAAGAAACACAGATGACTGCTCGTGGTATTTTTTTCCCTAATCTGAGTCTCTCCAGCATCAACTCGGCGAGTATTTGACGATATGGTTGGTGCGAGCGACCAGTAACGTAGAGCACCCGCTCCCACTTTATTTCCTGGTGCGATTCGCCTTCGAGGATTGGCGTAAGTCCTAGGTAGCTATTGGACGTCATTACTCGAGTCGTTACTTGAGTGAAGGTCTCGGCGTTGTTGGGAGTAATGGCAACCTGGCGGCCAAATGTTCGTATGAGAAATTCATTGTCGATTAGAGTGTAGTGGGGATCTTCAAACATAGCCAGCACTCCAGAGGAAGCCAAGATCTTTGCTCGTAGAACGGCTAGTATCCTTTCCGCGGTCATGTGTCCGATGAAGCTATCTGGCCAGCAGTCCTTGTCGTGCAACGATCCGAGACCAATGAAGACAACCGTTACCGGTCCTATTATTCCAGCAGACTCCAATCTCTCGGTTATCTGGTCCGCGACAGCACTGAATTGATTTCCAATGCCCGAGTCGTCCCATATCTGCTGATGTTCATCCCATGAGGCCTGAAGCTTGCTGAGAATTTCCTCGTCTCTACCAGAAAGAAGATTGCGCGGTGCATCGTCCTTCCAGAAGGTCTTTTCCACGGGAATAGGATCTAGTCCGAACTGTTCCTTCGCCTGTTGGGAGGTTATTACGTTATAGACTGAAGGTTCCCCTGAAGAATGCGCAACTTTTAATACTGTTTGGACACTTTTCAGACGATCCCCAGTCCATAAAGGCTCATACTTGTTAATCCCTGCAGTGGAAAAGGGAGGCATATTTGAGGGGTTGAGAGAGCTCGTATGGAGGAGTGACCAGAATGCCAGTCGGCAGGCTCGGACAACGTAGGCAAACGAGACAAGAGAGATATATTTCTATAGCAATGGCGCCTAAATGTAAGCTTTTACAGAGCGTTTCCGAAATGATATTAAAGTGTGATGTTGGAGATTTTGAGAGTCTGGAACCAATGAATTACTGCTTTTATACTTCTCTGACACAACCATCTTAACTCACTCGAGAACGATAGTCATCACGGGCATGACTCTTATATCTACAATGACTTTGAATATACATGAGTCTATTCACTATGGGAAGAGCCAACGTCAGGTCTGCGCTGCAGATGAGTGCAGCATGTGCGGTACGAATGAGTTCACATTATGACGCATAGTGAGTAGCAGGCTCATCTTAGTCACCATCGACAGCTCAAAGGGCATACAAACACTTATTATGGGTCATTGAGGACAATCATGGCTCAAAAAGGTACTCATATTTGCTGATGAGTTGCTTGTAATCAGTCAAATAGCTGTGAGTTATGCCCGCGTGGCAAGGTGGTCCGCGCGCATGTCTACTCACCGTCTTAGTCAATCAACCTCGCCACCCCCCAACATGCTAATCAGACCGCTTCCAAACAAGCTCTTCTAGGCTATCTTCGATTCGAGCCATGAGGCCAAGAAGCGAATTTTGCGCCCGCCCTGCTCTTGCGTCAGAGACAGCGTCGTTTTTCTCCTTTCGTCCCATCTATCACCGGCTCCTTAGTCCGCCATGAGATAGTTGGAATCCTCGTGACATATAACTACACGCTAGTATCATCCTGTGTCTTTCGTCTCAACAAATTCTAGCTTTTTCTTGTTATGATAAAGATGAGAAAGCTATTGAATTTCGATTAATTTATGTCAAGTAGCCTTCCGCTTTTATCCTAACCAACACTAGCTTCTAATATAATTACAAAGAGAGAGAAACCCTTCTTAGATTCTACTGTACCTTAGTGATGTTTGGGGACCCCGCATTTCGTCTTACTCGATACTAGCTTCTTATCTCGCGATGAGAAAAAAAAGAAGTTCCTCATATTTTAAATCCACGCTGCTGTTATCTTTCCCTTTTCGCGTCATCTAATACTGGCCTCTCCAATACCATATTTCCATTTCGAGATAAGATAGCCGTTCTTAAATAATATCTCTACGCCAACGTTGTCCTTCCTCTCTCGACTCCTCCAACGCTAGGTGGCTTCCATCTCATTTCGAGATGAGAATAACCTTCACTGAAAATTTAATACCAACGTTGTTCTCCTCCTTTCTTTTCACTTAGTCTTAGCTTATAAACTTGTGACGGGAATAGAATAGTACTATAAAAGTAGCCATTCTAGAAGGGAGAGAAGCACCGAAGCTCCTTCCCAAGATCCTTCGCTCAAAGAAGTTGTAGCCCCACATCATCATCATCAAATCCCAACACCGTTCAACAAAGCACAAACTCCTCCACCTCCAATCCCCGCCACCTATCCTTCACCAACCCAGCAGTCTCGCCCCTCATCAAGCCCTCGACAAAACACGAACCAATCACCTCATAGTAACCCCCCACAGCTCTCAACACCATCGGTTTATCACAATTACACAACACTGCTACCTTGTCCCCCGGTCTAGCCAGCTTAGGGGCCATACCAACACGCCCGCGCTTCGTCGTGCAAAGCCGCGTCGACGCCATCCCAGCCGCAACCTCAAACAGAATCGACCGGTACGCTACAGGATTCTGACAAACATCATTTCCAGTAGGAGATGCGAAGTAACTCCGCAATGGCCGTCCGCCAATAAGGTAGTCTGCGTTATGATAGAGGCAGAAGTGGAACAGAGTTGCGAAGCCGGTCGTGCGATAGAGCTCAGACCACGGGAGTGGCGCAGTCGAAAAGCATAGATCGGGGATGTCGCGGAGGGGGGCGTCTGAGTTTTCTGCGTCGATGGGGGCGGGACAGTCTGAGGGGTCTAGCCATGGTATGTCTAAGATGGAAGGGTTGTTGGGGTTGAGCTGGAAATCCTCGTCGGACATCAACACCCGACAAAGAGCCAAATCGGCATTAGGATACGTTGACGACTGCTGAGTCTCGTCTGAAAGTTGTGAGATAGAGCTTGTGAAGGGCGTTAGTCCGTGTATATATGGCTGGAGCGGTTGCGCTAAGGAATCTACAACGTCGACGATGACGCCGTGGCAGCGCAATAGCCGGCCGTTGTCTGAGAATGTGAAGCCATCCTTCGACATATGATCATTAGCCCGATAGTTTCGGCGGAGTGTGTTTTCCAACAGAAGGCCACGAGGCTCATCCTCGGGAGCGTCGCTGTCAAGATCCAAAGCCCACGTTGGGAGTCCAGGCCGCTTGTCTAGAATCCTTACTCGAGCCAGAGTATCCAGACTCCCTTCGAACTCGTAGCATTTACGCGAAAAGTGCGTTAAGATTTGAATTAGCCCATTGGAGCTCGTGTAGTCCGGTCGTATGCTCTTCGCAATCTGCGCTGGCAGCAGCGCCAGCATCCCATACAGTTTGTCTCGTGCATCCGAAGCTTTCGAGGTCTGAGCAAACCGAACAATGTCGAAAATCGAGAAGGATCTATTGTTGGCTATTTCAGCATCGATTTCCCACTTCCGAAGCCGCTGCAGTCGCATTGCTATCTGCGAGATGTCTGGTGCCAGTTTACGGGGAAGCGGATGACCGAAGCACCAACCTGCTAGTCGAATGAAATCCAAAGTCATGAACTGCTCTCTCCCGAATTTGAAGTGCAGCGACGGAGCAAGAGCCTTTTCTTGGATGATCCACAGCCTCTTCCAGTGCGGGAGCGTGAAAAGCAGGTTTGCGCCTTGGACTAGAGTATCGACCTCGATGAAACTCTGGACCATCTCCCAAGTGCACCGTCGTGGGTTGACTTGGACCGTGGCATCAAGGAATCGTCTAATCTTCAGGATCTGGGTAGCAGTGGTACTCTCCTTTGGCTTCCCCAGCCAAGCTCTAACAGCTAAACACTCCGAATAGATCAAGGACATCTTTTGCACCTCGGAAGCTCTCTCGGCAAGATCGTTCTGGTTGATGCATATCGCGTCGATCCAAACGTGGAGTTTACGATTACTAATCTCAGCACTGTCGCGCAAATCAACCAGCGCATCATACAAGTTGGCTGTTACGGAGAATAAGTGTCCGTTCACTGTGATGGTCTTTGGATCTTTGGTGTCTCCCCAGACATAGCTCAGCGCAACGTAGTCACCCCACTTGAAGCGATGACTGATCGGCTCATACGGGTTGAAGCGCCAGTCGTTATTGCAACTCAGTCGTGACTCTGTCCAATCGATGATATCAGCTTTTTCGATGCCTCGTGCTAGGTTTTGTTGGACTTGAGAGGCAGCGTAACTGTACGCGCCAACAAGCGCCCAGAGAGCGTGACGATATTTCGGTGTTGATGGTAGATTTTGTGATTTCGCCCATGATTGGAAGTTGCGATAAGTGTCTGTCCAGTCGTCCAAACTTACGGTCTTCATCGTCACGTGGAGCATCTCCTCTGTGCTCTCACCCTTGCTTTGGCTCTTTGGTAGGACGTACAAGACCCGGACCTCCTTACTATTGGGTTTCAGCTGCTTGTAGTGAAGCATTTCATCGGTTGCACACACCTCATCCCCATCCACCACGGCGATCTCTTCGGAAGTCTTTGCTGGTTGCTCTTGGTTAGGAATTGAAATCTCTGGATCGGGCCACAGAGACTCCAAATCAAGGTGCTGTAGATTCGGGCGTTCGTGTTCAACATCGGGCAAGTGAAACGCATGGCGAGTCGTACTCTCCTCGTTCGGTACTGCATTTACAGCTACACTAGTCGAGTCCTTTTCCCGCGTGATCTTATGAAGTGCTGAGGGATCGTATTCCGCTGCGAAGGTTTTGATCTTCTCCATTGTTGACGATGTCACAGTTGGAGCACTTCCATGCATAGCGATCTCGAAGTGGGCCAATTTCAACAACCTGCGTCTGTCACGAGGGCCCACGCAGGTGTCGCAAGCCAATGCAGCCTGTACGCATATAGTTTGTATGTCTGATCCTGAGTATCCTTGGAATCTCCTGGCCAGACTTTGTAAATCGACTGTGGTATCGAGCATCTCATCTCGGAGAAAGATCCGGAGCATGTCGAATCTGAGCTGCGCCGATGGGAGACCTATGTATACACGAGTTGGAACTCTCCGGTAGATAGCGTAGTCAAGATCAGCTGGTAGGTTGGTCGCGAGAAGCATGAAAGGCGATTGACTGGACCTTTTGAGACCATCGATCTCGTGCAGCAGCTGATTGGTGACCGATCGGACTGTGTTGTGATCATCGCCAGAAGACCTACGTCTCCTGAACATAGCGTCGGCTTCGTCGATGAAGAGGATGCATGGCTCCAACTTTCGGGCAAGGCTGAAGAGGGTCTTGATGGCCTGCTCAGACTCCCCAAAATATTTGTTCCAAAGCTCGCCGGCCGATACGCTCAGCATGGTCGCATTCGATTCACGAGCAAGAACACGGGCAAGATGAGTCTTGCCCGTACCCGGTGGTCCATACAATAATGCTCCTCGAGCGCCACGTTGTTTCATGAGTCCGTAAGAAGGGATATCGCCGTGAGACTGCAGACCGAGGATGCGCAGCATAGTCTCCTTGACCTCGTCATCGATTACGATCTCATCCCAACCTTCTCGAGAGTCCTGAGGTTCTACAATGCAATCGAGTAGTGCTTTCTCCCACTTGGTACCATCATACTGAATGTCCGCTATCAACTTGCGGACGGAAGGACGGTTTCCTGACTGATCTAAGGAAGTGTCTTCTCCTTCGGCAGCAAAACGATGCTGTTTATCGCTCGTGTGAGAGCTCTTGACGTTCAAAATGCTGTCCTTGAGATCTTCGTCTGACGGTGTGTCAGGAATTTGCTTGGCCAATTCGCAATGATTCAGTGGGTGAGTGGCCCAATCTTTCTCCACCTCGGTGCCCTCCAGGAATGGCCATGTAACGAAAGGCTGCAGCAAATCTAAGGCATGATATTCAACGGATCTCTGCCGTAACCAGCGTTGTAAGCCTCGGATGTTGTAATCCTTGCTGGAAGGCTTTGCTTTCCAGTGGCTTTCAAGCAATGTGGACTGCACAGTGTTCTTCGTGGGTTCCACGTAGATCGAGTGCATCTCTGGATTTGTGCCAGCAGCGTTGAGTAAGTCGGTTTTGTTATATGCATTATAGTCTGCGAATGGAGAGCCTTTTCGATTCGAGTGCAGTATTGCTTTGCCGAGATCAGTGACCTCTTGAGGTGGGAAGAAACCCTTGCAACTCCCACACTGACATTGCGCTGGCGCAAAGCTCCGGATTTTCGTTCTTGAGAATCTCGATGTCGTCAAAAAGATGATGGTAGAGCCCGGGCGACGTTTGCTTCCTATGGACTTGCGAAGCTTCCGCAAAAAATCGATCCCGTGCACTTCAATCAGATCACACACTTCTTGTATATGAATGACTAATGGAGTGACTCCTGACTTTTTGGTTGCGCCGCGACTAGGTCTTCCAGGAGCTGAGAGCATCTGCTTGAAAGGGAAGTCATCGAAAGACGATGACAGTAGTTCTAGCGCATAATTGTCGTAGTCTCCATTCTGCCAGTTATTCACCTTGTCCTTCGATCTAAGAACATGCTGTTGAAGGTCGCTCACATCCTCGACGTCCAAAGTGAGGAGGTTAGCTCCCGCTTGTTGCGCAAAGCACTTAGTGATAATTGAGCAGAAGTCCATGCCTCTATTCGAGTGATATCCATCCGGGAGACGGATCAGCACAGCGTCTCTCTTGAATCTCACCCTGCTGCCGTGCTGCCCGGAAGTTTGGTGGTCAGAAGCATCTTGATGAAGCAGGGCTTGAACGGGCGCATAAATTGAATCATCGACCCGATACGCAGCCCCATCTGTCTCGTTCGATTCTTGCCTTTGCCAGTCGTGGGCAGGCTCCCCGTCAACGTCGACTAAAGGGATTTGGTCATCTAGCGGTATACTTGATGTTGGACGCCGCCGCCCTCGAAATCTGAGGCCTTGGGAGAAGATGCGCTTGCGACCTGATATACCAGCATTTAGATTCAAAGTATCTTCGGAGGCTTCTGCCATGCCGTGGGCATTGCGAAAAAGTTGTGTTGGCTTTCCATTGCGAATGATCTGCAGCGGCAAGGCTTGCACTGCCAGTTGATCCACCGTTTGCACTCTGTGCTCGAGGAACCAGTCCGGGATGGCTTCGAAGCGCTTCTGGTGATTGGCAGAAGTTGAATGCTCGCGGGCATTATCTGACGTTCTCCCTAGCTTGATGTAGTTCATGCTTTCTGGCAAGGGCCCGTTAAGACCTGCTGTTTAGCTATGTCGGCAATGGTATTAGGCGAACAGCGTAGAGTCAGAACACACTGAGGGACAAATTGAGCACAAGGAAAGGACTGGTATAAGAGCGCGCAAGGCTGCCTTTGAACTCCATGTTCGAGTCCCGTATCAGAGTGAGGCTTGCGGTGCATCGGTAGACGTCAACCCATCGTGGAACGGAAGATTTCATTGGTGCAGCTGTAGCGCCGGCTGTGCATCTGCCGGTATGTAGGCATCCTGCGAATCCTTTGACCGGTGAACAATGCTGGTTTGAAGCACTGCGACCATGATCTCCAATGGTGCCTGGAGGATGTAGTTCAGGGATCGACTGTTTGTTAGACGCCCAACGCCCTTCGTTCGTCCAATTGTCACGACTGATTCGCACCGGTTAGCGGCACCCGGAGTGAACAACATAGGTGGCCACTTAGAAAGATAATGTTATCAGAATCGATCGCTTCAGTGACTCTCATAGCATGCTTTGGCCTCTCCAGCCTTGGGGTCGATAAGCATGCTTCCGTTGAGACCGAGTCGAGGCTGCCCTTGTTGGCCAATAGAAGAGTGCTCAGCCTGCCGTTGCCTTCAGAAACTGCCTTGCGCTCGCGACTGTCGTTCGGGTCGAAATGAATCGCATCGAGAAGTGAGACAGTGCCAATCTATAGGTTGTGAAAGCAACCTTGGAAATCTACGTAGAGTCGATGAGTATGCAGTCAACTGCAGACATCTCTTGTACTGTAGTAAAGACGGACAGCTGACTTCGATGCAGACGCGACATTAGAACGGGCTGGAGTCTTCCGAAGTAGATATCCATCAGGGTTGAACAGAGCATGTTGTGCTGAAGAATGTAAGCTATGCTAGGTCATGTGAAGATCACGATGGCGTTGTGGAGTTCGTGTTGGGCAGGCGCGACACTGCGTCCACCGGCTAACTGCCTACCGCGGAAGGTGCCCCTGGGGTTTTGCTCAACCATAGCTCGGTTGGACCCTGTAGCACACTTACAATTGAGCAACAATGACAGCTGCTGTGTCCGCGTCACTCCCTGCATTAGATCACTCGCAGTCGCAGAATTCTAGAAGTGTGGGCGAACGAAGAGCTTGGCTGGCGGGTCTCTAAAAATAATTGGCGGCGACGTCGCTATCGATTGCTGACCGAAGGTGCCGGACTGAACGTTTCAATGCAACCACGACCGGACGGAAGGGGCGACCCATCCCAATTTTTGCGCTCGGATCGTACAATTCACAACCGATCCGTCTCAACAGTGACTGCAAAAGTCACTGGCGGCATAGCAGGACTGTCAGAGCCCTCGTATCGTGAATCCGCGGCGGCAGCACCAGATCCTGCAGCGGCCGTCGTGCCCAGACGCGGTTCGCTCCCGTTCGTGACCTGCATAATGCACACACAACGGGGATAGCCTGCACCTCGATCCGGCAGTAGCGTCATCCCCCATTCGATCCACAACCTCCGATTTTGCCAGGGCGGCTGACACCACACCGGCTTCAACTGTCCGCCGTCGCCTCCCTCCTTCTTTGTCTCTCGCTCTGTACATCTTCTCTTCGTTTCATCGCGGCTTTCCTTCGTTGTGCCCGTCTTTCGCTCCAATATACGTAAATTGCTAATACACCCGACGCTCGCTACTTCGCTCTCCAGTAATTCAGGGGAGCCCAGCCCTCGCCTCCCATTCGCTCGCAGACCCCTCGCGCCTGCCGTTTCATCATTGAAAACTTGATCGAAAGCTCGAGGTAGACAGCAATTCGTCTATCCGTCGCCGTCCAGAGCCATAGTGGGCGTCTCTTGACAGCTGCACTCCGCTCTTAGCACCCTTACACGACATCCAGCTCTCCGACTCGGCCACGACATCGGCCAGTATGGTCCGACGCGCTCTCTCCGCTGCCCTCGCGGTGGCTGCAGTCTTTGGCCTGGCCAGCGCCGATGCGCCGACCTGTGGTGAGGGCAGCAAGTGCCCGCAAGACACGCCCTGCTGTTCTGGTGAGCGTTCTCGTTGAGATGGCATCACTTTGCCTTTGCTAACCTGTCTCAGCGTACAACCAATGCGGTGTCGGCGCCTTCTGCTTGGGTGGATGCGATCCCAAGTACTCCCATTCCCTAGACTCCTGCTACCACGCGCCATCGTGCAAGTCGGGCGACTTCCAGCTCAAGACCCTCGACGACGTTCAGACCATCGACAAGTATCTCGGAGACGCATCGTCGATCAATTGGGTATCGCAGGGCAAGCCGGTCGTCTACGAGGACTCGCTCCTCTTGACTATGGCGGAAGGAACGGTTGGAACACTGCTCTCGTCAACGCACTACGTCTGGTACGGCAAGATCTGCGCGAAGATGACCTCGAGTCAGGGCAAGGGTGTCGTGACGGCCTTCATCATGATGTCGGACGTCAAGGACGAAATCGATTTCGAATTCATCGGTGTCGACATCGGAAACGTACAGTCCAACTTCTATTCTCAGGGTGTCACAGTCTGTAAGTAGCACGCACACGAGCCGTCGCTTGGGCGGGAGTAACCTTTGCACAGATACAAATAGTGCGAATCTGACGGTCGGGAACACGGTCGAGAACGTACACGAATACTGCGTCGACTGGCAGGAAGATACTCTGACCTGGTCCATCGACGGCGACGAGATGCGGTCCCTGAAGCGATCCGATACGTGGAATTCGACATCGAAGCAATTCGACTATCCACAGACACCGTCCCGCATCATGCTGTCTCTCTGGCCAGCCGGTCTGCCTTCAAACGCGAAGGGTACGATCGAGTGGGCCGGTGGCGAGATCGACTGGAACTCGCAGTACATGCAGAACGGCTACTATTACGCCATGGTCAAGGAAGTCTCCGTCGAATGCTACGACGCACCCCCAATGGCTATCAACAAGGGTAGCAAGGCCTACCAGTACACTGATATCGCTGCGACCAACAACACTGTCGAGATTAACGACGACTTGGTCATCCTCGGCTCCTTGTACGCGACTGGCGAAGAGCCAGATCTCGGTGCGACGACCGCGAGCAACGCACCGAAGCCCACGAAGAGCGTCGATACTGTTCCGGGAGGCAACCCAGGTGGCGGCAACCGTAACGAGGACTCTCAATCTTCTGCTGCTGCAAACAATGGCGGTGGTGGTGGTGGTGCTACGGCTACGAACAGCGCCGGTGGACCAGCTGCCACTAGCAATGGCGGCGGGTCAAATGGCTTCCAACAGGGCCCTTCGAACCAGGGCAGCGGTACCTCATTGGAGCCAGGACTTGGAAAGCTCAGCGGGTCGGCACTGGCGATAGTTGTCGCTGTACTTGGTCTGCTCGTGCTATGAGTCCAACCATTGCGCGTTGAACATTTCCTTGTCCTCGGGCTGTCCTTTATGAGCAATTACTGCGCGCTGCATGGCGTTCCTTATCCGGTGTTTTGGTGGCGCTCGAAAAGCGGACGGCCTCCGCGGTCTATATCTCTTTTCTTTCTTGTATGCACGTTCAGAGCGTTTGAGCGAGGAGTCGAACGAACGAGTTGAGATGAAACGAATCGAGTCGGGCTTCGTTGTTGATATTGGCTTCGCATCGCATAGCCTTGGTGATGGGTTGCTGTTGCTGCTGTGATTGGAGACATTGGAGGTCAGATGGGCGAAGTATCTATTTCTCGAGATTCTATTGATATGTATTCTTTTAGTGCAGCGATGGGGTAATACCTGACAAGAATGTCGGTACCTCTTCGAGACTTTGGGAGGGAAGAGAGAGGCATCTCGTCGTTACGTTCCTTGACCGTTGTCTGACTTTGGGCAAGCAGGTGTGGATACTGAACTGGATAATCTGATGTTGTGCATACTTCAAATTGTTTTATTGGTAGTTGTTGGTGAGTTGACGATCGTGATGTGTGGTTTCGTGATGGGAAGTGTTAGTATCGCACTCGATGACGTGGTAGGGAAGAAGATGTATTCGCATTCATGCTCTCTGGTATAGGTAGCTATCGTTGCCTTCGGCAAGGCTTTGCGGATGAACATCGTGTAATCGACACGAGTTTGCGCTTTCTTGTTCCTGACTTTATACCTACAGTTGTTGGCGTCTTGGGGGGGATCGTGGCGTGTAAAAGAGTACGCTGGAAGGGTTTACTGCCATGCTAATGCTTGGAGAGCATAGCACCCCTCTTGTGCTCCCCTACCAACCAACAACCTTTCCCACTCGTCTCATTAAGCATTCAATTTGAGACTAAATCCTCTTTTGAGTTGAAATTTGTGATGTCCGTGACAGTCTCACTCCCAGAACAACGGTTCCTCGCAGGCGGTCCGACATGGCAGTTGCGGCTTCGGGATGGTTTGCGATTTGTCCTGCTTCTACTTGCTGCGAATTCGTTCAGCCTGGCAACGGTGTGTGCACCCTGTTGCGTTGGATCGAATGTGGAGTACGATACTGAGGGTGCGCATACATGTATGGTCTCAGGCTTTTTTGTGGATTGTTCATGATATCGTTGCCTTCTGAGTACTGGCTGCCATGCCCCTTGGCCACACAAGCGCTTGCTTATTTCTATATCGTTGGGCAATTCATGTGCGATTGAACTGAAGACGACGTGCATACTTGTTTTTAGTTTGAAGGGATGTGAAGAGTACACAGTCAGAAATCAACCCAGGCTCACTTGGGGTTCAGTGTCGAGCAAAAATGTTAACACATGAGTATCAAATTGCCAGAATTCAGTTTTGTTGAGGTCATAAGTGTGTACGTATGCGTTATCGTGTGTCTGTAGCGAAGATGCGAAGACTGGAGGTAGAGGGGTGAGGATGACGTGGTGAAGGACGAAGGATGCGGCACGGTGGACCGAAGCTGTGTCTTGGACCCGATGCGCATCTGTCTTTTTCACCACACCACGATGAGATGAAAGGAATCGCAGCTTTGTAAGTATATATATAGTAGTAGCTTCGCAACTCCGTTGTTCTTTAAGGATAGTAAGCTGCGCGGAGTCTCGCATCTTCCATTCAATCAGTTTGCCTTATCCTGTGAGTAACGTGGGAGTAGAGGTAAGAAATAGTGTTGAGGCGTAGCCCGGACTTCACTCTCCGATTTTGGGTGCTCGTGACTGGATATCCAATCATCTTGTGGCTGGCTGTCTCAGAGTGTAATCATGCCAAGGTGGTCCGTCCGAAGTGGCAATTGGCGCGGAGTAGGATCGGTACGAGTTGGGTATCGATGTGTTGTGGTCCCTTTCTTGTCCGGGAATAGACAAACGCTGGTATGACAGACCCCTGACTAGTACTGGAGTATCCTCCATACCTAGTGTGAATCGATGGAGTTGTCAGTGTGAACGAGTTGACTGCCCTTGGATGGTGAACGTTTTGACTAATGTCGAATAGGAAACTGCCCAGACCCAATCACATGAACGAGACAGTCAAGCCTGTTATACTAAGCTTTGTTTGCTCGTTGCTCGACTTTCTTGTTCGACTAGTCTCTGTGTCCTCATTCGCGGCATAGGAAGAGGCGATGCTGGGCGTTGATTGAGATTGGCCCCACCCGACCGCCACACCACCCATACTCTATTCCTCGCTTGACCTCGTGTTCGGTCAATCAACCTGTAAACCGTCGTAAACTAAGGACTGTCAAACTCGCTGGTACGGTCTCTGATTTGCGGTATTCAAGGACCCAGATATCGAAGTACCAGGTCCGTGCCCTACAAGCCAGTCATGTCGCGTAGCTCTATTGTTCTGGAACATCTGGAGAATGTCGCCCCTTCCAGAAACGGGGCTCCGATCCTAAACATAGGAAATCTACCAATTTCATACTCCGTCTCGGGACAACCTTCCATGAGCCTCTGTTTTGATGTTCGGGTCTAAGCCTCACACGCCTCGCTTGTCATACGGACCGCTAGAGCTTATTCCATCGACTAGGGCATGATACGTTGACGAGGCTCAGGCACCCTAGCTGAACAGCTGAGTAACTTGGCCTATCTCCAATAATCGCAGCGATACGATTTGATCGACCATTAATTCCCCGATAGTGGGCAATGACATAATACAATTCCCCAATTGAGCCTGCAATTGCGAAAGTGTGCGGTGAATGCATTTTGCGAGAGGTTGCGCCGAGTAGTAGGCGGATGAAGAGCCTCAAGATTGCTACTATCGATTGGTCTTCGTGTTCGCCGAAAAAGGTTCCACGAGGCTTAACTTGGGGACCCGTCATGATCGAAGGCTCGATTGGAGATTCCAGTATACGATGTTCGTCGTGATAGTGTCAACTCATTCGACCTCCGCGGTGACAAGAGGAGAGGCGGACAGATATAAAGTCAGGACTGCACCAATGTTGAAACCACACAGCTACGACACTTCGCTTCAGATACTGTTAAATTCTCTTCTTATCTCTCATTTGGTCTTCTCTAGCCTTTGATTACTTTGTGCCTTCATCCATCAAGTCGAACAACTTCCAAACATGCCACGAGAACGAACCTGGAGTTTCACCATACCAGCCCCTCAAGAAGCGTCGACGAATACGCCGGGCACCAACACTACGAGCTCCAGTAGCTCAGGGTCCAACACCTCATCCTCCAATGCGTCGGGCGCCAATACATCAGGCTCCAATACATCAGGCTCCAATACTTCAACTTCCAATGCCGCACGTGTTCACTCCGCGTAAGCCTTCTCCTGATTCACAATTACTCAGATTATCACTAACGTTTAAAAGTGGTACTAATGGCAAAAATGATGCCCTTTGCCGTTCTGTTCATCGACAGCACCATCGGACCGATAACCCAATCGCAATGGGCTCTCCAGAATTTGGCTCGCTTCCCGGACTCGGTTGTCTGGGAGGAGAAGTGAGCTCGTCATACTAGTACATTGCATCCACGCAAATGTGTGGCGGATACTCTGCAAGAGGATCTGGAGGAGGGATGTTTCTAGGTAAGAAGGTTGCATGCGAGGCTGAATAGTTAGAGGTTGGGAAGGTGAAACTGCAGACGCCGGACGTTCATTTTGTACGAGCTTTTATAGAATTAGAATTAGCATCATTAGAAACAGTTGTATAAGCTTGAAGAGTCCAATAATGTGGCAAGCGTGTGAGAAACCAATTGACTGAGGGTTTGGCATAGTTCTGCAATATCCACAAACTGGACTGATCAAGTCGCAACCAACGATTAGATATCGCAGCAAGGGTCCTGAGAATCTGTCTCTTCGCTGTGCACAGTTGACACGGCGGGCCTCTCCCATCGTTTACCCCGAATGTGGAGAATGGAAGTATACTGCAATTCCCTCTCTTCATCCCAAGACTTCTCATAAATATCATCTTCAGGGAGCCATTCCTTTCTCCACGACCGCGAACGCCTCGCGAACTTGATCAGATTACGACGAACGGGATATTGGACTGTCTCGACGTAGGAATAGCATGGTCGGCAATTGCTTTGTTCTCTAGTACGATGAGAATTGTGGGAGACGTTGCAACACTCCAGAGTTTCTCACTCTTCTTCGCGTCTGTTAAGGTTTCCAATGACATCGCGATCAACGTCGAAAGCGGTCATCATACCTGTTCCATCCAGTGACACATTTCCTCGGACAAGCTTTCTTGGAGGGCTATAGGAACTTATTCACGCGCATACCATGCCCGTTAGTAATACGCCCGATAAGTTTCAAGGTCGCGAACTGAGCTGGTCCAGCAGCGTCCAATTGCAATTGAGAATTAGGATAAGTCTGATGGATTATACAATCTTAAACAACGACTCACTAGTCCCCGAGGTCCTGCGAGCATGCTCCTGGGGATACCACTCCTGGTCCGTATGCTCCTTTATGTTTCGCAGAAAAGCATTGGTCGGTGCCATGGGGTGAGGTAATCGATTTGTTGTCCGTATTCAACTGCTCTGCATGGTTGCGTCTTTGCGAATGTGGTCTTCATCAGAACTATAATCGTTTCAGACCAAGATAGTGCAACAGTTGAAACTTTGAGTTGAGTATATGGATCTGTGAAATAGTTTCGAGCATTTCCGGAATGTCCAAGGCTCGGTGAGTTGTTTGATGAGTACAAACTTCCCTTGGAGAATAGCGTGCCCCGGGCAATCGGTTCGCTGAAGGGGTTGCAAGACTCGTCATCGAGTAGGAAGACACGGTGCTATGGTGCACAGTATATCGAGCAATGCCAGCCTTTATATAGTCCAACAAATCCCTTCTCAAAAGTCCGACGCGTCGTTCGGTCCTTTCTCTGGCTTCGGAACCGGCATTCATATGTATATCGATCATCAATGAGCGAATTTGGTGGCGGTCTCCGGTAGGATGAATATTTTCGCGTTGATAACTCTTCACTGCCAATAGCAACCTCGGCGTAAGTGTACTTATACATGTCCATCACACCTCCATTAGCAAGTATGAAAAGGGTGACTCTGAGCAGCTCGACATCTTGAAAGTGAAAACCAAGATCGAAGTACTGCATTATAAGCATCTATTCAGTATTGGGTGGTGATGAACGTTCGTCGTACCTTTGTCCCGGCATGGCTTCATTGCTGTTGTTGGTCAGGGCTGTAACGATTGCGTTTGTGATAAAGACGGGCGTTCGTACGCTGGCAGGAAGGGTACCGTAAGATGAAGCAGACTTGTGTTGCAGTCGTGCAAATTCAAAGGTCGTGGCGCCCCTCTTCCTAGATAATCAGAAATTCCCCGGTAGGCAGCAGGGCACGTGACCTTGGAAAGTAGTACCCGAAGCTAACCGAAGCTGGTCGGTTTGGTGCCTAAACATTCCACGGTAGACCGATAAAGATTTTTACGAGCCATCATCGCTATACAGCGGCTCATCATCCGATTCAGACTCAGACTCCTCAGTAGAATCCCAAGACGGCGCTTTCCAAGTCTTCACATGCTTATTGAAACCATCATCCGTGCCATTCACGAACAGCTTGACCCCATTCTCTCTCAACAGCTTCTGAAGGTGCTCAAAGTCGTAGTTGATTCGCAGCCGCCTACTAAAGTTGAAGTTGTCATCGACAGCTCCAATCTCGAGGCTGAGGACCTCAAGTTTTGGTAGGTATTCCTGGCCGTAAACTGCAAGGTGCTCTAGTGCGCGCATACACTCGAGATGTTCATGAAAGTAGTCGATTACGAATACAAGAGTTGTCAAAGACGGCGGCAGCAGTTCAACAAGGATGGACGCAGGTTCTGTGGCGATATCCAGTAGAGCTCGGAATGTTGTTCGTAGTTCGGTGATGTTTTGCGTATCCTGGAGGGAACCAAGATGACCAATCAGTCTGTACTTGTAGTGTCTCGTCTCTACGATGTTGTGCGCTAAATGCAAGTCTTCTAAAGTGCTCTTGTGGCGATGAAGAGCTTTGGCTATAGTTGGATAATGCAGGGGCGCAAAACCGAAATGGCCGTCATCGTTGCGGTCTTCCCACCAAGGAAACAACCGATCGCACAGATATGGCCACCTGTGATCAACATGCTCGTATTTAAGCTTCTTGATGGCGCGACAGCTGCCAAGTAGTGCTGCGAGTACTGTAGAATCGATCGTACAATCAGGAAGAAGAAGTTCTTCAATCGATGAGGAGCTTGCGGTGATTGACCACTTGAATGGAAACGGGTCGCCCTTGACGACTTTTGATGTTTCCATCAGGCCTCGAAGAAGCACCGTACGAAGTGAGGGAAGACGAAAGAGAGGGGAAAGATTCCGGAGTCTCAGCCTGCCGATGTCGATTTGAATAGACTTCAAATGAGGAAAGCGGTGCACCTGACCAAAAGGTGCTCTGCCGGCAGCGTGACGAATGATTTCGATCCACTTCGGAACGTGGTAAGCTACTTCTCCATCATCAACCTCAAGATTCGTGACGTTGCGTGTATGCGCGAGAATTGCGGCATATAGCAAGTCCTGCTCGCAATCTTCATTGCAGCAGTCGTTGGCCCATGACTTCCAATCTGGAATATCCAGCACCTTGAAGCCAGCTTTGATGACGCGGCGGTCGGCTAATGAACGAATGTACGTTGGGCGACTGCTATGCACCCCAGGTCCGTATCGGAAATTGATAGATTGGACAAGCTGAGAGATGACTGAATTGGACATCATAGTACGGAGAAACGGGAATGGACCACAGAAGAGGCTGTTGTAGTTGGCATATAGGTGTTCTGCAACCACATCGTGAAACCGCCTGTTTACTAGAGAGAGGCTGAGGATGGATCCAAGCTGGAAGTGAACCTGATCGAGTGGTGGAAGATGCTTGAGGATCTCTAGAAGGAGTTCGTCGGGCAAATCCATGATCGTTGCGAGGCCATCGTGTTTCCTTGCTGGCGCCTTTCTTAACTTGCCTAAAGTGGCAGGTTGGCAGCGGGCGATCGTTCTTTGAGACGGCAGTGGCGGAAATTCATCGTCTCTTAAAGCCATTATATTCTAGTCGATGCACAACGGCGATGGGGTTAAGTCTGGGTGGAAAGAGAGGCGTTAAGGTCTGCTTACTGTCACGACCTCGGGAGGTTTCCTTAGCGCCACACGGACCAATTGCCACCAAACACATTCCCGGGTCCATCCACAAATCGTAATACCATCCCCTAATCGTTGAGGCGCATGCAGTATCAAATGAAGCCTGCATCAACGTTCAAAAGGTCACATACCTGCTGTTACTCTAGACGCTAGTAGACGCTGGTCAGCAAAGACTCGACGCTGGATATTCTAGCATTGCCATTACGTCATCGTCGTTATCTCATTTGGAGATACGAGCGGCTTCATTTTGCTACTCTCCCTTCGACAAGAATGGTCCGCGGTGTCAGTCCACCGCCTGCAAAGCGTCGAAGAGTCCCTTCTAGCAAACCCACCGCCCTGACGACGACCCCATCTACGGCTTTGCGACCTTGCGACCCCAGCTCCCTTCGACTTATTTCGTGGAATGTCAATGGCATCGCTCCTTTTCTGCAAAAGTCAATAACATCATACTTTCAGAAGTCAGATAAGAGCTCACTACAAGGCGGTGTGCCTCCGGCTTCACTTCGCGCCTTTCTTCAGCGCCACGGCTGGCCATCATTGCTCTTCTTGCAAGAAGTCAAGATCGCTTCAATAGACATAAAAACCCAAGATGCAGTCAAAGCAGCTGCTAACGAGAGGACTGCCTCTGAAAGATCTTCAGCAAGCAATCAAGGACCGAAATATGACGTATATTTCACGTTGCCAACGGATCGCTACAATGCTCGCGGACTTGGAGGAAGCGGCAAAGTCTATGGCGTGGCAAGCATTATTCGCTCGGACGTACTGCCCAAGTTCAAGTTCGACGAATTAAGAGCTCGTACAGTGGAGTGGGACTCGGAAGGTCGTGTGAATATCATTGAGATGACTTCCCCGACACTCAACTTGGCTCTCTTCAACATCTACGCCGTCAACGGAACAGATAACCTGTATCGGAATTCTACGACCGGTGCTATTGCTGGAACGCGCCACGACAGGAAACTTGCATTCCATCGACTACTGAGAGATGAGTGCGCAAGTCTTGAGCGAGATGGCTGGCGAGTAGTGTTGGCTGGAGACTTCAACGTTGCGCCAGATGAAAGAGATGGACACCCTAAGCTGAGGACGTTCCCAGCGCAGCATGTTCTCAATCGAGCTGACTTTCTTGAAAAGTTCTTCGGGAAGAGAAGAGAGGCGAGACGAGACATAACAGACCTAGCGACAGCGAGCGAGTGGCGCGGCTTTGATATCTGGAGAGAGACTCACGGCGATCAAAGAGGATACACCTACTATTCACGTGGTCGAGAATGGGGAACAAGTTGCGACCGGGTAGACTACGTTATTGCGGGCAGGTCGACTTGGGAGGACGGAAGGATTGCGAGTTGTGGCATACTCGAGAGTGAAGCTGAACGAGGACCAAGTGATCACTGCCCTGTCTGGGCCGATATCAAGATTGGAATGCTTGAGAAGCAAGACAACGTGAGCACGAACTTTGAAAATGAACACTCGACTGGCTGATGTATAGCCACTCTCGCCGATGCATGCATAAACCTGGCTCCCAGTATCTGTTCACGTCTGGAGATTCTAGACGCGCCATCGTCAGCTCAACCGATCATGGATCAGGACGTCACGTGACTGGCCACTTATCCGGATCTACCCAACCGATAACAAACGGCGCACAAACCTGGGAACAGCAGGTGTACAGTTTCTCAATGGCGTGACTCGTATCCAAGTGGAGAAATTAACGTGCAATTAGAAGGGTTCGACGCGACTCTTCCATGGCGGCTCTGGGCACACGTTAAAGTGCCTGGAACCACGCTTGGCAACGGCTAAAAGGGCAGGTGGAGAGCCAATGTCATCTTGGCGTCTGACGTTCTTCATTATCGCAAGTGGGACGCTTCCAGAGAATTGTTATACAGGGTAGTTATCCGAGGACGTGGAAAGTAGAAATGGGACGTCATGGCCCAGATTCTTGGGTAAAGCTCCAGCGAGCTTCAACTCCGACTTCCTGCGATCGCACCTCAATAGCGGAGACTTCGAGATGGGCTTTGCAAAGGCTGCTTTTGTAGTCAGCGCGTTGCTAGGCTATGCGCGAGCTATCTTCACGCCCGAGTACGTTCACAGTTCTGCATGCGACGCGTCGAAAAGCTAATGCTTTGAAGGAAAATGTTGGCTGCTCCAAGAAGGAGCACGGCTAATGTAAATCCAAGTGGCGTAAGATCACTCATCAGTCAATTGTGTGCATCGGCACGATTCTGACGGGTTTCAGGACGTTGCGCTGTTCAGTTCAACCACCTACAATTGGACTACTCACAAATCGTCCACCACCTGGAACATCTTGGATGTTGCGACAGGCAATGTGACAGAGGCTCCTTTTGACTCTTCAGTGTCCGAGGTTGTATGGATTGGAGACACAGACACGAGCATTCTTTATATCAACGGCTCTAGCGATGAAATTGTTGGAGGTGTCGCGCTCTATACGGCAGATATTGGAACTGACGAGTTCTCACCGTAAGAAACCGCTCTGGGTTTTATTCTCTCAGTAACGAACGGTTTAGAACTCGCGTCGCTTCGCTCGATGCACCTTTCGCTGGCCTGAAGGCTACAAAGACAAAGTCGGGATCTATCAATTTCGTCGTCAATTGCCTTTCATACTGGAACAACGGTTCAGCATACAACCCAGACCTCGCCGAGGTGCCTCTGAGCGCCGGCCAGCTTTACGATGCGAACTTTGTCACTCATTTCGACCATTACCTCACACAGGAAAGATATGCAATCTTCAGCGGCGTGCTGTCTTCCATCAATGGATCGCTTGCTTTCGATGGCACAATGAGGAATCTGCTGTTTGAGCTCCCATACACCGTCACAAAGCCCGAAACACCAATTGTGCCCAATGGAGATCTAGGTGACTACGATATCTCTCCTGATGGCAGCACAGTTGCCTTCCTTACAAAAGCACCTCACCTCTCCAAGGCCAACCATACTGCGAGCTATGTGTATCTTGTCCCTCACGACGGGTCTGCTTTTCCTGTGCCGGTCAACGGGCCCAACACAACCGCTCCCGAGACTGCGCAGGGTTTCTCACAAGCCCCTCGCTGGTCTTCTGATAGCACGAAGCTTGTGTATCAGCAGCAAGATGGCATCGCCTATGAGTCTGATCGATTCAAACTCTACGTTGCCGAGATCAATGGCTTGGATTCGAAGATTACACCGATCGCTGAGAACTGGGACTCTAGCCCCTCCCTTGCGCTTTGGAGTAAGGATTGCTCGGAACTCTACGTTGTCTCCGAACTGTATGCGGCCAATCGCCTGTGGATCATTCCTGCGAATGCCGAAGCGGACTTCCGACCTTCCAACTTTACCGGACCGGAATCGGTTGTTGCTGACTTTGCAATACTTCCCAATGGTGATGCGCTCATTTCTTCGGCCTCCAGCTGGACTTCCCGCATCTTCTATACCGCTAAGCCCGACGATGCCTCGACCAAGGTTCTCCTTAGCGCGAATGAGGTTGATCCTGAGCTTGAAGGTCTCAAACCTTCAGATGTCAGCAACTTCTGGTACGAGGGTGGCGACGGCGATTTGATTCAGTGCTTCGTCTACTACCCAGGCGACTTCGATCCGAATAAGAAGTACCCGTGGGTTTTCAATGTCCATGGCGGCCCGCAATCTAGTCAAGGAGATAGCTGGAGTAACAGGTGGAATCTGAGAATGTGGGCCGATCAAGGGTATATCGTCACTAGCCCTCAGTTCACTGGCACCCCGAGTTATGGCCAGAATTTCACAGATGCAATCCAGGGAAATTGGGGAGGGACACCGTATCGCGATCTCGAGAAGCTTTTCTCTTATGTTGAAGAGAACATTCCGTTCGTTAACACTTCTAACGCGGTGGCTGTCGGTGCCAGCTATGGTGGATACATGATGAACTGGATTCAAGGCCATAATCTAGGTCGCAAGTTCAAAGCTCTTGTCACTCACGATGGCAAAACAAATAACATTAACGCGTACTCTGGTTGAGCGAGGTGGCATCTTCGTCGTTGCCGCGACGAGTTACTGCCTGCTCCTCCTAACCCACGGTTCTGCGTTATAAACTGTAGGTATTAGCCCGCCCGCCTGCGGGCTAGTATATATGCTTTAAGTATCCTTAGACCTTTATAGACTTTTATATATATACTAAGAATCGCTTAGCGTAGATCGGCCCTAATTTATTCTGTTGTACTATACTTTCCTCTACTTTTTAGTTTACGTGGCACGGGTGCCTGTTTTAGGCAAACTCCTTTATTCCGCACTATGCCCTTTTAGTCTTAGAAAAAACAGAAAAAAAAAAATTAACGCGTACTCAACTGAAGAACTTTGGTTCATTGAGGTAAGTCTCGTTCTCTCTTCCATCGTTCTTCTAATTCCGCTGACGATCCATTTAGCACGACAACAATGGCACAATCTGGGACAATTACGAGAACTACGCTCGATGGGATCCTCTGCTCCACGCCAAGAACTTCAGTACTCCTCAATTCGTTGTCCACAACGATCTTGACTATCGGGTAGTCATATCTGAGGGCTACGTACTTTTCAATGTGCTTCAGAGCTTGGGCGTGCCGAGTCGGTTCTTGCACTTCCCCGATGAGGGGCATTGGGTTTTGAACAGGGAGAACTCGCTTGTGTGGCACAAGAGTATCTTCAATTGGATCAACTATTGGACTGGGAAGGATGAAGCCTTGTTGCAGGACATTGTCATCAAGCAGTAGATCCGAGGAGTGTGCGACTGTGTGGTCATGTAAAAGTTACCGGAGAAATCCACTCTTTTACTCGTCGGTTGCCTGTGGCCATTTATTCCGAATCTAGAGAGTCAGGACTACCGTGAAGTCCAGCATCTAGCATACAGATCTCCCTCTTTTCTTCCGCCGTCGAGACTGGAAAGCATACACCCACTCCCTTGCATACTTCAACATGAATACCATGGCCAAAACACCAACCACCAATGTCGTTCCCAGCATGCTCAAAACACTGAACCACCGACTTACTTCCCATAGCAACCAACCTCGTCTTGACGCCATTACCTCTTCCACGCTGATTCCGACTTGCATCGCACTCAGCATAAGCGAGGTGAGCGCGAAGAAAAAGACCACGGGTGCATAGAACCATTTGAAGTAGTCCCGGTATTGGCCCACTACACGATGATATGTCGATCGACCCAACAGAAGTGGTGCATAGAAGTTGAGACGCGATAATCGAATCTCACCGTACTGATAACGGATGTTTGTATCGTCGTCTGTGATGCGATCGAATTGCGATGAGATGGCGCAAAACTGATCCCAAGTCGTCCCAGATGGGATAAGAGGGATATTGTTCTCTCTCGCGATGATGAAGTCCGACTCATGCTTGATGAGAAAGTAGTACGTTCGCAAAAAGCCCAATGCTGCGCGCCGTATCCTATCCTTCCTTTCGTTCAATTTCTCGTTCCTATTGGTACTCAGGAATGTCTTCCAGAAGGCGTGCGAAAGTAGATATTTGGGTAGCGGCTTGATGAAGATGCGATCGTAGTACCACACAAGATGTAATCGCGACTCCTCTGTCACAATGATTGTGCGATTCTTGACATGCTGTCGATGCAAAGGCGAGATGTTGGCGCGATCGTGCATGGAGAACCACCACAGCTTCGGTCCAATCTGCTCGAGGTCGGCTGAGCAGAGCTCATCCTCCAGGAACTCTAATACTCGGTCCGTGTGGCTTGCGCGTATTCTTGGATGGCCCGGAACGTTATCGCATCCGGTATTGAAGCCTTTGACGAGCTCGTTCGCTTCCTCGAAGGGGATGTCCATGCCTTAGGCTGAGAATTTCGAGGAACAGGAGTTCTGTCGAAGTCCTCCGTGTTTAAAGGTCAGCTTACTTTTAGCCCCCATTCTGTGGAACCAGGTTATCGCAAGGGTGGCGCAAGGCTGAGGCAACAGAACGCAAGGCTAGAAACCACTAGTCTAATCGGAGGACGGTACGTAGCGCCGCCTCCGCATGGTTTGTACAGGACGTGATACAACAATTTAAGCTTGGAAAATTTCATAGCGACAGGGACGCCGTGACCGGATGACGTCGTAGGTGAGATGAGACCACTATAGAGATACTATATTGGTCAAGATTCTGCAAAGCCCGGTTGTGCGCCGAACATCCATGTCAACTTGTCTGGACGTGAAAGCACAACAAGTAGAAGTTGGAGAGAAGTCTTTTATGCTCGTCCTCTGACGAGCAACTGACTTAAAATTGAGTGTACTCTTTCAACCATCTCCGAATATATATGTATCTTAGTCAAATCTAGTACTTGCCTTCCCTAGCTCTTTCAAATTTTCTTCAATACAGTCTCGACATATAGATTTCTCTATTCCCGACACTCTATGTACGATGTATTCATAGTTCTCTTGAGGCTTGCTCAAGGGTCCAGTATAGGGATCCAGCTCACATTCCCCCATAAATTCTAAGCTCTTTTATCTTTTACTACATTTCACTCAGCGATAGCCTAAGATCCTCTATCAATATAAAGTTACAACTCGTATCATCAGTCAGGCAATGTCTTCACAGGTGTGGGGTACCCTGATGTTGCACTTGTGGTATCGATATGGATAATGATATTAGTATGATCGTTTCCTGTCGTCAAACCTCCGAACTATTCCCTCCGAATTGCGCTATGACTCCCTAGAATCGTGGCTTCGTCTTGTTCAACTCAGCAAGATTGGGCTTGCTACCCAGGGGGATAGGTGGCGGTATTCCAGGCGCGGCAGCCGGTAGCTTCTCCAACTGCTCATCAATGAACCTTGACATCCACTCCATATCTCTCGACCACTCATAGTTCACAGGAGGACCGCCAGTTCCATCAAAGAACTTCAACGTTGGCCAACCTTCTACTTCGTACCTTTCACCAATGGCCTTTTGGCCATAGGAATCTATCTTGGCAATCGTGATGTTCTGGTGCTGATATTTGGCGGCGAGCTCTTCGTAGATTGGGTCGAGCTCTTTGCAATCTAGATGATTATCAGCATTAGTCGATTCATAATCGGATTAGCCTACATTTGCAGAACGGAGCGTAGAAGTCCACAAAGGCAGGTTTGCCGGAATGAAGAACTATATTGTCGAACGATCGCGCATCAAGCTCAACGACACCTTGGTGTTGCACGGGTGAGGGCGTTCGAAAAGCTGGTGCAGCAGCTGCAGGCGGTTGTACGGGTCGCTGTGGGCGCGCGGAGGGTACGGGTGGTGGACTAAGCGCGTTGTTGAGGCCGAATGATAGAGCCGAGCGAACAGGCTTTGGCGGCGGTTCGTCGTAACCCTCTCTGAAAAGAGACGCTTGCCGTCTCCCAGGCAATGATGGTGGTGGTAGAACGTCCTTTTGACCAAAGCCAGTCACAACAGCGGGTGCGGATTTGGTAGGCTTCAACGTGAGTCTAGATTCATGTTCGTCCTCTTGCTTCTGAGAACGCCTTTCTGGTAGAGCTGGAAGATTGGCTGGGTCGTACTCTGGAGCTCTGATTCGAAACTTTGGGCCATTGCTCTCAGAGGCCGCGCTGAAGCTCGTTCTGGCCGATATGCTGGAGATGGCTGAGCGGCCTGATGCGACCGACGAGACGGAATCAGTTGATCTCTTTCGACCAACTGTCAACTCGGATGGCCGCCGAGGGGGAAGAGCTGGAGGCGCTTTGGCAGAGACGGGCTGCGAGGGTCTCCTGGGTGGCAGCAACGGAGGTCCTTCTTTCCGACTCTGACTCCTACTTGAAGCTGGTCGAGAGAATAGTGTATTCGATTCTGGGGAACATTCGTAGGGGTCCCTACACACTGGAGGTGCTGTATGGTATCCATTGCCATTGCCACTGCTATGCCGCGTAGGTAAAGGGGGAGGTGGGCTTGGTGCCTTGGGAGCAGGTGCAGGGGGCTTTGGGTTTGCGACCTGGTTGTCTGCAGCTTGCGCAAGTTTAAGTGCTGCGATGCGTTCCTTGAGAGTGAGCACTGGAGGGGCCTCTTCGGTGGGCATGACGTTGGGCTGCGCCTTGTGATCCTTCGAGCTCAACAAATTTGGCTATAATGGGAATCCAGGGTCACCCCACGGCACGTACTTCGTAAAACAGTTGAATTTCAAGCAAGGGAAAATAAAAATGGAACTTTTCGAGGTCTCCAAAGAACTGTACAGGTTTGTTGACAGAGAAATAGTGGCAATGCAGGCGCCGTCGAGGTGCGCAGCTGATGTAGCGTGATGCAGGGGCTGGAAAGTGGGGCATCCAAGATTATAAAAGGGTGACTAAGCGAGGCTGAGATTGTCACGCGCTAAGACGCGTCAACTCGTGCGACAGCGTCCGTCCACCGTCGACCTAAAAGTAGGCATCAAGCATGAGATGCGCAGGAACGTGTCACTGCGAAATTGTTCAGCTTCCAACAATGTTTGCCCGTGATAAAATGCGCTTTTCTGACAAACATCGATAAGTGGATAATTGTAGGTGCTTAACGTTTGGCCTTAATCAATACTAGCTGTGGGACTATAAACGGCGATCGATCGAGCTTTAGACCTTGAGAGGTATCTCGTCTTACTAGTCCTATGGCTGTCTTCGCAAGCTCTCTCTGGGGTCTGTTAGCTTCTGTTTGGGCTCCGAAGGCGGTATACCTAAATCAGTCGGTTAGTCTTGATGAAAGACTCTTCAACGCTCCACCCCCAAGTCTAAGCGATAACAATGATTGGAAAACGATATCTCACTTAGGTTAGAGCCGTGAAGGAAGTGCACGTGCTATAATATAACACTCGGAAAAGCTTGGCGGGATAGGATTCGAGTATTTAGCCTTCTCGGCGGGACCTTTGGTACTTAGTTTGAGAGCAAACCAACATTAAAGCTCAGAATAGCTCACATTGTAAGCTGAAATCGAGACTCGACGGACCTCTTCTTCGATCTGTCAAGCAACTCAAGAAGCCTATATGAAATTTGTGAGCTGAAAAAAATGCTGAAATGTCAACCTGGATACTGACGTTATCAAAGACTACATCAAAACGTCTACGACATCCTCGAGGACGAGAAATGCCCGCGAAACGAAGCAGGTTTCCTCGACTTGCCGGGTGGTAAGCTTAACATATCCTCGTACCCCTACTGCACATACTCAATTATATTCAACAGAGGTGCGAAACCAAATCTACGGCTTGATACTAGATGAACCACAAGCTTGGAAGTCAAAGCCTGCCGAAACCCTATTCCTAGCAAACGCAGGCCGCCGAGTACGCGATGAGTTTCGACCGCTAGTCTTCGAGCACATGTTCCAAGACAAACCCCTCGCACTGCATATTAGACACTTCGAAGATTTCATCATTCTCTGGAAGGCTCTGAAGGACGTCAAATTCAAAGAGTTGAAGATACTCGTGGACCTATGGCAGGGCGAGACCGTGAATATCAAACCTCTTGTGAAGTTCCTCCAGAATCACCCGAGGATGGAAATTTCAATTGCCGTTCATGACTGCCCCTCAACCTGGAAGGGGTTTCCATGCTTTGTCAATGCTGGTTGTACTACCTTATTTGGAATCCTCAGATATGGATGGCCAAAACGATTGTCCGATTTCACCCAACTCAATCTCGTAGCAGGACGGCCAGATCAAGATTGTACTCACATGAGGCTTGTGTTGTATTACAAAGGTTGGACGAAGGACAAGATGATTGCTCGGGAAGCCTGCAGGCAACGGATCGTGGCGAAAAAGTTGCGCAGCAAACTAGGCTTGAGCGGTGTGTTCTGTGGCCTCGAGATAGATATCAAGGGGGCGTGGGAGCTGTGAATTCATTCAGGAGGTCTAAATGACGTTTGGGATATGGTTCCTCGGAGTCCATGTCCCCGGGGAACCCTACTGACGATAGGGAAATGTCTAGCTATACCTGTTGCATATTACTTTGCATTCGAAACGCTGTATTAGAATCCAACAGCAGTCGTGCAGTTCCTACCCAAAATGCAATCGGAACGGAAAAGTGCGAGGTGATCATTCTGTCTAGTAGTCTCAATCATCTTGGGTAGGGAGTGCTTCGTCTCAGAGTGCAAAGCGCAGATCACGCAATACATCACGCAATTTAACATAACTGAAATACATCTCATAGTACGTAGGCATTTGGGCGTCTTTCAGACACGAAGCATACACGTTAGGAAGACTTACGATAGGCTATATCGTATATAGGCCGTGAGGGAGATGGGAGATTGGTAGTAAGTTATTGGTTCAAACAAAAATGATGGCTTATCTGTATAATCTAAAACTTGTAGAAGGTGTAGGAACGATCCTGCAGCTGGTAAAGCGCTGATCGCGATTGCGGAGTCTATCTTAACGTCGCGTCGATAATGCGACTCGTTAACGAGATGCAGCAGCTCGGAAATCAGAACAGACTTAGATGGGACGTACTATTGCAACATCAACGTGTGTTTGGGGAATTTGCGGATAACCACTAGTATCACAAGGTGTAGTGGTCTTTAATGTGTTGGAGGAGCCACAAGGCGTGCGCGCTCGCAAGATGTTAGCGATTTGTTCAACGAACCTGGTGCCGATCTCCGAAATCTTTGAACCGAGCGACCTTGAGTTCGAATAGGATGCAATGAAAACCCAAGACCAGCCGGAACGGAGGTAGGTATAGTATTACCATTGCTGAAGCGCTCCAGTCTGTCAAACAAGGTCTCACCTATTCTGTGTTTAGAGAGTGAAGTGCTTTTGGAGAGCAAATCCAGTTTAATATCTGTAGTTCCCTCTACAGCCCAACAGCACGAACAAGGGTAATGTAGCTGTTCGAGCACCGGCAAAACGATGACCACAATGGATAGTACCAAATCGGAATCCTGCTCCTCCCCTCAAGGAAAACGAAAGGCAATTGCTGCTGCTGAAGGCGAACGTCGACCCAACAAGCATCCAGCGATACAGGTCGTTGACCTTGCCATCTTCAAAGAACATGTCCAAAGCCAAGTTTCTTTTGCTTGGTCAAGACTTTCGAACACTACGCAACGAGCCGCTGGGCTGCCCTCCCGGCGTGGAGCATCGTGCGACTTCATCGCTCTACCTTCATGCCCTGGCACTACGCTGAAACCATCAATGCCATGAAAATGTGGGCTACGAACGAACCCCACGCCGACGAAGGGATCACGGCCGAAAACGCGATTTGGATTAACCTGAAGCAGACCACCGAGGACCGGTCCAAGATCCACATCGAGTGGACGTGCAACTCTGGCGCGTGCGAGCCGGGCATATCTCACAAGGAAGCAGTCTCCCTAACTTGGGTGACGGCACTGGGACGCGGGCTTCTCGAGAACCACAACGGATGAGCAGTCCTTATACATAGTAAGCTATTGCAGACAGGCTGATGTAGATCGTTTTACTGATTCGGGTTCAGAGCTCTATTAATGCTATCATCAAGCAGCTGCGCTAAACGACATCATCGTGCAGGAGGTCTCGAGTAGGTCATCGTCCTTTACGAGATCATGTTGTAGTGTTCGGCGTTCTCCATCCACGTCTTTTGTGCGTCAACTTTCACTATCCAACCCGTGGTGTACAGACCAGCAGCATAAGCAGCGCTTGAGAAAGGAGTAGGTAAATAGGTTGAAGAGTGCTGTGGATGTATAGTGCTCTAGCTTTCGAGCTTGCGTAGCAAAATCCCGATTGACAGCTGCGACACTCGCATGGACGGCTGCAGTGACACTGATGCCTTGAGCCCTCGATCCCTCGACCACCGCTTTGGTGGTGGTGGTATCAAGCGCCTCTTGCTCGATCAATGTAGCGCTCGGAAGCGTAGATGCATCCCCTCGATAAGGAATCCCGATAGCCCCCCCCCGCATAACTAAACGTTTCGACACAAGACTTGGCAAGTCGTTCTCCTCGTTGGGGGGTATGAGAGAAAGACCGAAAGCATCTTCTACCGCCTGCGCAAGTCTGACTACCTCATCTCCCCACGGAAGTGACGCAGGTTCGCTAAGATCTTCTTTGCTAGCGAGATCAAGGAGGTCGTCGAGGAGAAGGAGGACTCCGAATCTATCGGTTCGCTAGTGAGAAGAGTGGCCAAGAAGCTCGAAACTTTGTGGCACGTAGATCAGCAGCGCGTGTGGCTCTGGCCTCAGGGTGGCAATGACCTCGGCTGCGCTCGACTCGTCCTTTGCTATGACGAAAGTTTTGGCCATCCATATTTTCAGCTCGTTTGGGCTCGGAATTTCGTAGATAAGACTGATTTGATCCTCCGCGACGCGAGCAGCAAGCCTTGGATGTTGGAAACAAAGATGACCCCAGCCACGTCGAAGCTGAGACTCAAGTCGGTCTGCGGGGAAGCCATCTGCAGGCTTGATCGAGGCGATAGAGTTGATAGCCCGGTGCTCGCGTCCCAAGGGCAATCCGGGATCACCGAACATCTTGATGGATGTCTCATTCTCTCCAAGAGCTCGAACATATTTTCCAGGTGCGGAGGATGTCCACGGTGACATGTTGACAATCAATAAGGGCTTCTTATAAGGAAGGATTAGAAGGGCTTTATTTTGAGAAGGATATTAGCTGAGCGATGTGTTAGCTAGCAAATGTAGTAACAGCGTGATATTGGTATGCTGCTAGAAAAGATAGAAGAATATGGGAGGTCGAGTATCTACGAGGACGGCACACGCGCAGCTGTGCCTCAATATTGGTATCTGCAAAACTGCGGCACAGCGGGGATTTAGCCTGCTCCCTACTTTATGGAAGACACTGGACATCATGTACGCATTTATTGATGACCTGAGTAAGATGCGTGGTGCATATTACTGACCAAGTATTGGGATGTGTGGGCTTGCAACCACTTTGTGCACAACAAGTTGAGTGAGAGTAGGCGTACCGCAAGCGTGCCGGCGTTAATAGTCGGTAATCTCAAACCTAATCTCGGTCATAGTGAAGACGCAAGCGGGATCTCGAGGCTTAAGAAGGCCACACTGAGCCTAAAGAATCATGTCATTCCTGCAACAGTCGGCATCCGTGAGATCAATTGCTGTTAATCAGGAGAATTAGGGCATCAAGGTTATCCGAAAGAATATATACTGGGCCTATAGATAGACCTCTTCAAACCAGTGCCACTCCTTCGTCTTTTGGGGCTCAAACAGTCATACAGTCGTTAAGAAGTAATATCCTGCAAGTTCACAATTTTACCAGTGGCACACACATGCCGGCTACTGTCTATCCCGAAAATGTAAAATGATAAGGATGATACCCGACGGCACCAGTAGTGTAGTGGATGCCGAGAAAACATTAAGTCGCATCGTAATTCTAAACATATCTGCGAAAACTCCACAGTCTGTAACTCAAAAGGCAGAGACACTGTCCAAATGGATCCCATCACCAAGCAAGAGCATCACCCTTAACGAACTGCAATACATATTGAGTTGTCGGCGCTCGGGATCTCGCTTCACGTCCTTCATTATGCGAAAACCGGCTTTGTTCTCGGACGGCCTTGGAATCAAGGAGGTAGCGCTCTAATAAGTGAAATCAACGACGTCACAGCCATCTGGCAATGCATTCGAAGATCAAATTGCGCAATGAAATGGCATGGCCTGCGAGCGTTTCCTCGAGTATGACATCTTCCGGGACTGTATCACACGACCAAACCCGAAACTCGACTCGCTGCCGCCGGATCTGGCTCCTCCATGGACGTTCGATCATCTACCATGCTCTAGCCAAGACCCAGCCCATAGCATTTCCTTGGTTTTGAAAGAGAGAGATCCACGACCTCTCGCCAGGACCCTCGAGAGCCTCTACTTCGGAACCAGCTCTGAATCGGGATGAAGGTAGGCGAGTAGGAAAGGCTGAGTCGATCAAACAAACAAAGAGAAGATTCGGGGAGTAGAGACGACTAAGATTATGCATACGAAAGTGTACTCTCTTAGGCTTACGATTCTCATATTTATCAAGATACAGAGCGTCGTTTGCCCCTGTCTCACGCGGCTAGCGCAACCTGAGCCGCCGCTAATGCAATGCCAACCACAGCGAGCATAAGAGTCATCAAACTGAAGGCGATAGCCGCCCATATCGTGTAAAACCGGTTGATATCCCGTGGGTCATACCACAAGGTCCACAGGTCGGTGGGAACGAGGAGTCGAGTATATTCTTGCAATGCGATGAGTCGCTACCCGAAAATGGAAAGTGCTCTCCGGCTGAGTACAGGCTGCGCGCATCGATCATCCCTATGCTATCGTAAAACTCATCATGGTTGTAGGAGTGACAGCAGACTTCCACAGGAGTGGATCAGGACCGGATGGTTGTCCGGTGATAGATTTGCGGCACAGTTTCCAGGAGCGCCCATCCTGTCCAAATATCGCACGATACGTCTCGAGGAGCTCTTTCAGGAAATCGACCGCAGTGTCTATCTCCAGCCCAGAGTGTTTGAAGACTCTAATATGCGGGTTAGTGCGGGGTTATAGCGCGGTTTGAAACAAGCTTACGAGTCCAAAAAGGTATTGCTCCGGTGGGCGCTTGAAAGGAGCACGCAATACGAAGGACATTTAAACAACTTCAAGGTTTTGGCTCGCGTATCGAGCTCGAGATGCTCACACATGGATTCTACTAACACGATCTCTATCTTACCGAGCCGATTCAAATGGTAGAAGCTTAGATTCGAAGCATGTAGAGTGTCAAGTTCCGAGATCAGGCCCGAAGAGGATACCGGATTTGGCAGGGGTCCTTTGGTACCACTAAACTTGTCCAGGATATCCCAGATTGGTCCGCCGGCATCTATCAGGCTAATCGTCGTGTTAATCCATGTTGCCGATGAAGATGGGAGAGACCCAGGCAGTTGTCTGTTCACTAGTGATACTTCATCGCCTTCGGCTCGCGTATAAGGCTCATAAAGCATAGTTAAAATGCTGATACAAATGAACACGAGTTGTTTCTCGACCTTCGCTTGGCTTTCATCCCTCGATATCAGAGCATTGTCCTTCAACTTCTCGACTACATCCTGCAGGGAAGCTTCTCCGCGTCCTGCAAGCGTTTCACAGGTTGTAGTCAAAACGTTGTCGAACCATTCGATTGAAATCAAATTCGAATTCTTAGGCGCCACACTGCTCAGTAAATCTTTTGGAAGGGTCTCGAATTTCTGGTTTATGTAACCCTGGTACCACCCGCAGTATGATGCTCGTTCAGAATGCACTCGGTCCGCTTCGGCGCGTTCAGCGTAGATAGCGTCGAGTAGAGCGAAACTCGTATTTGGCCGGTCTATGGTCTGGTTAGATAAAACAAGTGAGGACCCGGGTAGCTTGCACCTACAGTCTTGCAACAGGACCGCTGCATGACCATGGCGTTGCTCCCCGCGATTGGGTCTGAAGATCCCTCTGTATTTGCTTTTTCGGCCAACGTTTTGTGTGGCCATGATCTCGAAGTAGACTATCCTGCTGAAGTGATAGATAAAGCGTCGTGGGTCGAGTCAAAAGAGGGCAGATGGTGGGGTGACCAAGCACCGCGGGATCCAGCTATAAACCCTGCAGAGCGGGCGATATACAGCTATGACTCATGTACGTCAATTGGCTTACACGAAACCTTAGGTTGGGGCGGTGTGGCGTTTTCGTGTGACGACTTCTGTTCCCGTCGCAGTTACATCTGCGCCCACCTTCCGAGTGGGGAGAATCAGGCGCACGTCAAATTGCGTGAAGTGCGGACAAAATGATTCGACAACTGATTTATAACAGCTAAAGCACAACTCCCCATTGTTCTTGACATTCCAACAAGGCACGAAAATAAGCCAGTCGGATTCAATTACGACAGGACCCATCGAACGGATCGACTGGAAAGCGATGTAGGAATACACCTGGTAAAGATCTTCTAGACGGGCGATTCCATTTCATAAGGGTATGTTCAGAATGGGCCTGCTACTAGTCTCAGGTCCCAGAGGTACAACGCTCAAAGTTCGGCATGAAAATCAAGCGACGCAGAGGGTTCCAGCAGAGCGGGAGGCTTCACAGCTTCTGGTAGCATACGTTCCCAAGCGCTCATTACTCTTAGAATCTTGTCTTCCTCGCCGTTGCGGGCCATCACTTCAAGGCCAAACCCTCTGCCGTTGAACTTAGCCCAGCCCAGAGGGACGCTTCCAATAGGATATGCGGCAGCCATAGCGACAGATGTAAGTAGACTCTCCCCAGATGCCATAATGACATCCGAACCTGTGTCCGACAAACATTTGTCGATGATCTCGCGCGTCTTCTCTTTCAAGAGGTTTTGATCACGCTCATATTCCTTCTGCGTCATATTGTGCTTGACCGCTCGTTCGAGATGCATCTGGTTGAAGTCCCCTATAGCCGTTATCAGTTTATATAAGTGATGGGTAAGGGGTTGCCTAGACCTACCTGGTAGCTCTTCGCTGGCATGCGCTTCGTTGAATTGTACGAATTCCTCGAGGGTGTGGAATGGTTGGGGCTCGAAATTGGCGAAGAACTTTTCAAGCGTGAGCCGAACCTCGAATACTGCAATTGTGTGTTAGATATGATACATGCGGTGATAAAAAGTAACTTACAACTAATATCACCTAAGGGCGGGGCGCCATGATCCTTCTCCATCTCACTCAAGAGGGGAAGCGGCGCGTCATATACCACTTTCGCGCCAAGGGACTCTGCCTTCGCCAAAGCAATGCGTGTCTCTTCTTTCTGGAAGTTAGGTCAGCACTAGCATCGAGAACACGTAGGCACGTACGCTCTGGGTATCAAATTTCTCGTTCGACTCGCTGATTCCCTCTGGATAGTGCCATTTGTCTGCATTGAGGTACGCAATCCGTATACCGTCCCAGGTTCCAGTCAGGGACGAATCATAGTCTTGCCGTCCTAGAAGCACCGCCGTGAGATCGGCGACGTCTTTCGCAGTCCTTGCTAAAGGACTGACTCTAGTGTTGAGACTACCCTCTGCTTGGCTGCCTCTCAAATCGTGAGAAAGCGGGGTTGGCTTCAAAGAGTAGAGACCAACGCGCAGTGCCGGTTGAACGATAGAGCCATCAAGCTCAGTGCCTATTGACAAGGGCGCAAACCCAGCAGCAACCCCGACGGCACTACCGGATGAAGAACCGGCTGGAGTCTACGCGAACATCAGAATGTTATCTAACATCGGGCTAGACCGTGAACTCTCACACTGTGCCCTAGCCATAGCGCATCTTCCTCAACCCCGCCCTTCACATATGGCGTTTGAGTCTCTCAAACTGTAAGCCTCAGTTCTTGGAATCGATGCGTAATGCTTACCTGCCCACCGATAGGTGACCAACCAGCCGTTATGTTGTAGCCTTTGGCGTTACCTAACTCCTAGGACACGTCAAAAGGATTCTGGGCGGTAGAAGGGACGAAACTGTACTGAAAGATTGGTTGTAGCGATAATAAGCGCCCCAGCCTTCTTCAGCAATGTCGGAATCGCCGCATCATTCTTCGTCTTAAGACCCTTCAGGCCGAGGGTTCCAGCGGTTGTCGGCAAGCCAAAGGAGGGCATACAGAATTGATCCTACCGCACATTAGATGAGTTCAGACCATAGACTTGCACTCGCATCCCACCTTGACCAATATTGGTATGCCATGGATTCGTGACCTGGACTGAGATTGCTGCCGTTCCATATCCAGTGCTTGCGCCTGCTCGAGAAGGAGTTCCTCGGGTGCCGTAGAAATAACGGCATTCAACCTCGCTCCAGCATGGTTGTGAATACCGATTTGAGCCAGGTATGTCTTTACGAGCTCGACACTGGTGGTATTCCCAGCATCAAGGAGACCTCGAATCTCACCTGCTGTGGCCCTCAGCACGTCCAGCTTCTGGGTCGTCATGGCACAGCTGGAAAAAAGTGGACAGAGAGAAAATTGTTTTTTCATATCAAACGCTTGAGGCTGCCTCGATACTGAACGACGACTTTGTTTAAGCGCTGCCATGCACCGGACAATTGGTTCGAGAGGTGCTTTCACCGGTCGCGGCAGCCTCATATCCGGGACGTGCTTTGTGCGATCCCTCACAGGGGCGGAATGCAGTGTTTCATAATATGGCGCACGAAGCTGCATTGTATTGGTCGGCTTTGGGGTTGGTGTGCTGCCGGTCGGGCCCCAATATTGGCGGAGCGGGGTGGGGGAAACGAAGTTGTCGGAGGACGGCGCAAGTCCTGCTGCATGAATCACGTGAAAGAGACCTCGATTGGCACAATTGCAATCTACCCGCCGATCTGCACTACCTTGACCAATAGGTCTCATTAGTTCTTGATAGTATTCCCGTAATTTTGTAATGTCGCTAAGGTAACAAAACAGCAGCCTAATGGTTTGGCCACCGCCGTCTTCTTCTTGGAGCGTTTGGCCTTCGATTGACTGATGTACGCTGTCTTCAGTAAATGCATATATAGGTGCATCGAGCCTTACAATGCTTGAAGTTCACTCTACTCTCGACTTCTTGATTGACGATCCTCTGTACCGGACGGAGAGACCCTATATTTTCACGCCCGCTGGGGGAGTCATGGTGGACTCCTCTCATCCTACGCTCAACACAGTGAGATTGGCGGACGTGCCGGTAACGCTCAGCGATATTCGCGATGCCGCAGGCTTCACTCTCGGAACGGCAGGCTTCGAGAAGACGGATCATACCACGCGGATTGATTTGAAACGTGTCCAAGACGTGGACGTGCGTGATCAGTATCGCGAGGAGACAGCTGCTGTTCTTAAACAGTACCTGAAAGCTGAGCATGTCTATTATTATAACGTCAAGGTTCGCAGGATCCCAGACATTTGTGCAATCTCAGAGCGTTGACCGTTGCGCAAGACTCGAAAGAATGTCGTTTTCGATCCAGAGGAGAAAGTAGATCTGCTGGATAGATTAGCGCCTGAGCTAGCAGCTCTGGGTATTCACGGTGAGTTATAGCAACCCTCACGCGAGAACACGCCTGATAGATAGTACTAGTCGGCAAGTGGCAAGCTCGACAGTGGCCCATATTTTATTAATCATACTTAGATCTTACCGTAGACCAAGCAGAGCCTCTTGTTAAGTCAAGACTTCCTGATGACTGGAAGTCAAATACATGAAGCCGGGTACAGATTCCGCGTCGTCAAGTACGTGTATAAAGTCTTATCTAAGGACAAGCGCTGAAACTTCTCAGCACTTGGCGGCCACTGCTTCCCGTCATCGAAGACCGCCCTCTCGCCTTCTGCGCCTTTCGATCTATTGACCCTGCGGATATGGTCGTTGCGGACAGGATTTTTCCTCACGAGACATTCGAACTTTACTTCGTCAAGCACAATCCGAGTCAGCGGTGGCATTGGCTTTCCAAGCAGCGTCAGTCGGAGCTTATTCTGATGCTGATGGATTCTCAAGCTGGTGGTGCAAGGTGTAAGTTGCCCATGATGGCTGCGTCGAAGCATGGGAGCTGATACTACACTAGTTTGCCCTCACGGGTCATTCGTAAACCCTCTCGCCGGACCAGATAGTCCACCCCGGGAGAGTGTCGAGACGCGATCAATTGTCATAGGCAAATGTGTGCAATAGAGAAACGCGACACTATACAGTCCATGTGTCTCAGTCCATGGGACTCATCTGTGGTCAATTTCGCATTGGGTAAAGATCTACTAGCGCGTATTTTACATCTTATATATTGGGTGAGTTGTGCGTATGATATCGGGAACCCGTTCGGGTTATAAGACTACGGAGTTCGAGGCCGGGAAGATCCGTCTAGGCGCTTGTGGGACGTAACGCGCGGCCCGAGCTTGATCGCTCTCTAAGCAATCACCTGTTACAACGTAAGACCCATGTGTCATACTACAAGATGAAGATGAAGACTTTCATGAAAAAGTATGCAAAGATGGCAAAAAGCATTCACGCACGCGTGGAAGGCTCGCAGGCTGAGAAGTCTTTAGCCACACTTTGGGCCGTTCAGTTCGAGAAAACTAAAGAGGACTTTGCCTCGGAGAAGATCTTGGGATACCTATACCTTATGAATCCGGATGCGATATCGACTAGGCTTTTCCTCCCAGAATGGGCTGACGATTCCGAGGATGATTCCACGCTCGATGTTCCTGCATTGCTAGAGCTCAATCAGGATGAGTAGGTGTTATCTAATAGGGAGTCATCTGCTCGGGACTAACATTGATCTTAGGGTAGAGGAGGCTCTTTACCACTTAGAGCGTTTGGCTCTCATCAAGAACTAAGGGGAATACATCTCAATCCATCGATTAACGCAAGTGACCTTTCTCCAACTCACGCATGAGGACAACCTCGCGGCCCTCCAGACGCTCTTAGAGTCTGTCTCGACCATGTTGCACCACGCGTACCCTCGATCTGCCTCTAGAAGCTACTAGAATCGTTGGGAGCCCTGTGCCAGATATCTTCCACACGATCTTTCCCTCATTCGAGTCCATGAGAAGGAGACTAGACTCAATCGAAGACTGGAGGCACCCAGCAACGCAATCTGGCTTTGGATAGATTGCGGATGGTATCAGTACGAGAGTGGCGACCTACAGGAATGTGCAAGTCTGCTCACCAAAGTGATGCAAGCATGCAAAGATCAGACGGGGCTACAGTACTCATATCTATGCAGTCATATTTCTTGCGCTTACTACGAGCTCCACGATATCACGAAGGCCAAAAGAATGGTCGAGATCGCGGTCTCTATCAGAAGTGCTCTTCTTGACGAAAGGAATTTGGATCGCATCAATAGCTATAGCAACCATGGCCTTATATACTTGTCAAAAGGCCAATACGACCAAGCATTAAAGAGGTTCCAAGCATGTGCCCAGATACGAAAGACACTATACGAGGAGAAGGTCATGGATGTAGACTACGTAGCTGCAAGTTACTTGAACATGGGCATGGCATACACACTGATGATGGAGCTCGACAATGCGAGGGATGCTCTCACCAAAGTGAGAAAATTGATCGGACCAAGCTTTGAGTTTCTCAAATCACTGTAGGTGCTGCCCAACGGCAGTCATTCTGAACAGGAATCGTCTAACCTGAGCAAGCGTCCTTTTTTGGGAGGGTAATATCGCGATAGCATATGACGATTGGAAAGTCGCGAAGTCAAGCTTCGAGGAAGCATACGAGATCATATGCCGCATACACTCGGAGACGAGCATACAACGCGCTGCAGTCAAAACTTGCACTATGCGAGATGAATGTCGGAGAAGTTGCAAAAGCCATGTAAGCCACCGAATTCATGCTTCAATTCTCGTACTGACCAAAGTCCTTTTGTAGATCGTATCTGGACCAGGCACTCGAGATCACCGTGTATCGAGGAATCGACGGTGAACAGGCGCGTGCATCACGGTTGAAAGCACTGCTTTTGAAAAATAAGGTTAATCCTACCAGGGAAGATGCTAGCAAGGCTACAAGCTGCATGAAGACCGCCGAGGACATACTGGCGAGGTATAAGGACGTTGAGAGCAGGTCGGACCTGAGTGAGGATGACAAGTATAGCCTCCTCATTTGCGGTCAGCGTCGCTGAAGCGGGTGATAAACTCCACAATGGTTACGATGTGCTCGTGAGATAATGTATTGGAGTTTTGCGAAAGGTTTCTTGGGTACAAAGCTATATTACATAATCAGATCAGCTACTTCCTACCTACCCACGCGTGTCTCTTCATTCTTTGCTGGACAACCCAGCTCAGCATCCCACTCGATCCAAATCCAACGAACACTCCACCACATGCCATACCCTCGATCAATTACACGCACTAAATCGAATCAGCTTCCTGACAGTAGCTATACACCGCTCCTCTCAGACCTTGCGCATCTTGACTGGCTATGCATCTGATCCAATTCCCACCGCGAAAAGCGTACCTTACACCATAAACCCTCACTGAAGGCCTCACTGAAGGCCTCACAACACTCAACGTCTCAGACAAGCGAATCAAAACCGCCAAATCAACCTTACCAACGGCGTTCTCCTTCTGCGCCCTAATACTACGCTAGAAACAAGACACGTATCTCCGCGCACGCGCCAGAGCACCGCCAACCCCCCACAAAGGCCCGGTACCTTCTCCTTGCTGACGAGACTCTCGCCTCATTTGAAACATGCCAAGCCTCCCTGATAGCTCCCCTATTATCGAAAACGACATTCAATTCGACACTATTTGATTCGTGAGCTAAGAGCATCTAGGGTCTTTCGAGTGTGTTAGCATCAACGCGAAATACAGGAAGATGGCGCATTGCTTGAGCTTTATGCTCACTCATGACCGGGACCTGTACGTAATAGGAGGAGAGACGGCCTTGTCGATGGAGCTGGGACTGAATGGAGTATAGGAATTCTGCACAGTACCCATCGTCTGCTTCACTGTACTGTATGCTATTGACCAGAAATCCGCGCCTCAACCGGGTCAAACTATCTCTATCTACTCTGTAATACAAGTGGCGTAAGGCATTGGAGCCGTAGTATGTACTTATTAGGTAGGGATGGACTTACTTAGGAGCCGAGGATTGAGCAAGATTTACTAAACTGTTAATTTTACAAGAGATTTTTTTGGTCGTAAGTCTTGCTATCCCTTAACATTTTATTCACAGCTTATGCGATACGTTATTTCTAGGAGACGTACACGTAGAGAAGAACCAACGCGGAGACGATGTCGCACTGAAATTGCTGACAGGTGACCTTCTGCACTAAGGCTGGAAGCCTGTACTGAGTTTGGCCGCTTCGTCGCAGTAGGGAGACGAGACATCGTCAACCCCGGAAATCTTGATATGTCGAAGAAGCGTTTCTGGCAGCATCGTAACCCATTTGCGGCGTTGTCTAGGCGACCATTGCCGTCCGCGAATCTCTGTGGACAGTAATGTCCAACGAGAGCTGGCATACCAGCACCCAGCAAAAAGAATACGGTACATGGAAGCACCACGAAGGTTTTGTGAGGTGGGAAGAGCTGCTGAGTTGGGATTCTTTCTCAAGACCTTCGTCTAACACCGAAACAAATGGAACAGCAATCGGAGCAATCATTGCGTGGCAAATGCCTTCCTAGATGCGTTTTCCACGGCATCGTAATCAACTTCGTCCCCCGGGTTTTTTGATTGGATTGGGCATGATATCCGAGGTCGGCTATCTGCATGAGCACCCCGACATTGAGAAGCTCCTGAAGCGGAAAGGCGTCCACTCTATAAATGAAGATGAACTTCTTCAGATCGTCGACCTGGCTTTAGCGAACCAGAATCCAAACGAGTGGCCTCCAAGCTATGATCGGGTGTCAAACAGCCACTTGCTGACCGGTATTGAGTTCATTGGGGTCAAGCAACAACGGGATCTGGGTTTCGAAGGAGACAGTCTCAGATCCGCGGGCAGGTGTGCTCGCTACAGCCTTCAAGCGCAGTACCATGGCCTCTAGCAAGGTGACAGGTGTCAAGTCAGATCGGTTTCCTACGGAAATTCTTGAAGCTTTAGACGACCAGACACAAGGATCTCTTTTTGATGCCGTCACCGCAATGGTCACAAAGCAATTGTCGAACCTGGTATTAGCATCTGCGGAGAAGCTTGCTCTCGACAGGCGACTAGGGGACTTTGGGCGGGATTCCATGCTGGCGGCCGAATTTAGGAACGTTTGTCTACCATGCGTTGGAGGTAGACGTTCCCTTCATGACATTGCTGGATAAAGAGACCACGGTGAAGGATCTTGCAAGCTTGATCTCAGCAGAAGTTGCATTAAAGGTGGACAAGTAATTATCGATTGGGGGAGGGGTCTTGATCAACGGCAGGATCGGAATTCCGAACATGGACCTCACTCAATGGGACCATAAGCGTGTCTCACCGGCGTAGTATCAGTCAACTATTGGAATAATCCTTTTAGTCTTGTTTCTCCTGATGTGGTATGCTGCCTTGAGCTTGAGGTAGATTAAACAATACCACGACCATAGAATGTGCTTATTATAATGGCACGTCACCTCTGCCAATCTAGCCTCGAGGATTGTACAGTAACGTCCCTTGCGTAGATGTTTGCGCTCTAGCTATGTATTTGAGATCAAATCGAGGGAATATGTATGCCATATCGGTTTGTATATGATATCAAGGTTCTATCTTCGATTGGTCTGCAACGTTCATTCAATTCCAAGGAGATCACTGTGACGATGACTACTTGCTGACATCATTGTTGTTTAGTATGGAGCTAAAATTGGCAAAACATGATGCTAAGCATCACGAGTGACTGAGCTAGACAGAGCAAATCGAGGAAGTGGCAAACCGTTGCCACCGGGCACTGAAACTGTTTCAATGTCTGGGTCTGCCATAGCTACTATAAAGAGCGTCGAGGCGCTATGTATGTAGCATTTGAAGTCTAATTAAGGTGTCGCGCACGGGACCTTCCCCATAAAGTGAAGTACTTGCAGCCCGCGTCCAGAGGGACTTGATTTAAAAAAGCATGCACTCCGCACTATAGATACGATCGAATAGAGCAGGTGCCGTCCCAATAGAATGGATACACTCATCTGCATATTAGGCAAAATCTTTACGTGTTACTCGTACGAGAAACATTGAAGTATCGCTTGCTGTCATAGCATACCAAGTCCCGAGTTTAGTCCGGGCGGCTAGTATACCTATTGCAGGCTTTACACATCCTAGCCTGAGACAATACAATGACTATCGACTCATGCAGATACCATGCACCGAAAATTATTTATATGAACCCAGCAGCAAGGTGGCAGCAACCTGCTGGGTTTCCAGCTCAGCCTTACCCGCATATAATAAGTCGCGTATCGCGGTGGTTTATTACCGTAGGGCTTCGGGAAGTGCAGACTCATTTGATTGCAAGTCCACACTGCTGCCTATTGAAAGTCTGTAAAACACCCCCGTACAGAAAGGGCCAGCTTCTCTTGAGATGATGGCGGAAAAGCGATGCTAATCATTACTCTATTGTAACCTTGGGTTCTATTCAAGCTATGGCTTTTTTAGAGCTTCTCTGTTATGATAGCTTCACCGAAATTTGAAACCAGCCGCCCTCTTGAGTTGAGCCCTGCACACATACTCTCACATTGATCTTGGATCATCATCTTTCTACCGCGTTACTCGACTTCGGTCGTAGCGAAACAAACACATCTCAAGCCTAGACGATTATGAGTGATTAAAAACCCGTGCAAGTGCAGAGAGGGGTCCTCGAGCCCGCACCCATCACTACGTCTTCTGCTGTTCTGGGAAGTTAAAAGAAGCAGGCCGATCAAATCTCCATTGCGGGTGATAGATTGCGTGCATGTTTAGACCAGTCCACAGCTGACTGGCGGATTTTAGCCGTTCACCTCAGCTTCTACTTTGAGTGATCGGAGGGTCGGGCTGAATGAACCCTGGTGACACAAGCCACTCAACACGTCAACACCCGTTATAAAGCTGCATATGATGGCCTCTTGTTACTAGTCACAAGGACAAACCTCTCCGGGAAACGGCTCCTACAGGATCTACAACCTTTGATCCCTAGTCCCTGAGCATACTAGGAATCGATGGGCGTGGAGGAAGACCCACGTTCTGCAATTCGTTCCAAGGGTTAGACGTATGTACTAAGATTGTATCGTTGCCTTACGTTAAGTTTGAAAACGACCTTTCATAAACGAACGATCGACGGGATAGAGGTGATAGTGCGACACGGCAGCAAGTTAATAAACATCAATGTTATTGTTTTTGTCCGAGTTTGTTCCGCAACAATCGACCCCATCAAGCACGGAGGTCACGGAACCCTCACCGGTATATCTAAGCCTCTACATCCAGTTCACCCTCAAAGCGCTCTTCAGAAATTCATATCGTTTTTCGTACAAGATGAAGTCTTCTCTCTCGTGTCTTGCCGCTACGGTGCCCACGCTAACCGTCTTGCTTTTGCAAGTAGTACAACCTGTCCATGGACACTGTACGTAACTGACTCATCTACTGTTTCCCAGCTGACTCTTCTTCAAGATGGCTTCCCAGTCCTTCTCATAAATGACACTGCTACCAATTGGTTCGAATATGTTCGGTGAGTCCTCTCTAACTACCGCCTCACCCGTCTCCTTGGCTTGACGAACACCCGCACTGACTTCTCGAAGACCAGTTGCCCCCGACGAGTTGGATGGAATGATGTTCCCGATTAATGACTGGGCGGGCGAAACCCAAGTCTGCGGCATTAATGCAACGCACACTGGACACCTGACCAAGACAGCCAAGGTCAAGGCAGGCAGCCAATTGGGCATGCGCGCTTTTCGATCATACCAGAGGGAGTACGAAGATTTCAACCATCCGGTGAGTTATATTCGACGCTGACGCACCGTTGTCGGTTGTGCCGATGTTGGCCTTGAGGCTGACAGCAATTTAGTTCACCGCTAGTGACGGCATATGGCACATGGGCCCTGGCCAGATTTACATGTCGAAAGCACCGGGAGACATCGAAAGCTACACGGGCGATGGTGACTGGTTCAAGATTGCTTATATTGGTTATAAGCCAGACGGCGTTGGTACGTTCGACTGGTTGACATATGGGAAAGGAGAGGTTAGGTCACAGAACTAAGCACAAGGGTTACCGCCTAATATGTTGCGCAGATGAACTTCACCGTCCCGAAGACGACACCCCCAGGAAAGTACTTGGTTCGCGCGGAGCACTTATATGTCAACACCCAATATAATGAGACACAGCAATTTATTGGCTGTGCACAGATCGAAGTGACTGGGCCAGGGGGAGGAACACCAGGGCCTTTCATCACGTTTCCTGGTGGCTATGACCTCAGAGATCCAGGTAAGCATCTTGGTCACAAGCATTGCAAAGAGGCCCGCTCCCATGGGCTTCTAAAATCATCGACGTTTTCCTAGCCGCACATTTTCCATTGGAACTAACGAAGTGGTTATAGGAATTATGCGACCACAAGGTCAGCCTTACACCGAGTACAAACCGCCCGGACCCCCAGTGTGGCAGGGCTAAGTCGGAACGGAGACCGCTACCACGGTCAAGGACTCAAAGGGCCGGGTGGCTTGTACACGCAGAAGAATGTGACGGCAGATTCTGAGTTCGGAGATGGTGACTGGTTGGCGGGACTTCCTGTTTGCAGCGAAAGAGTTGTTTCCTTATCTGAATGCAGTGTTGCACGGGCGTGTGGGTCGACTGAGGTTCAGAGTTTGGGTGGTGCTATAATGAGAGCATGGCCTTTGCGACCACAGAGAATGTTGCTAAGCGGTATAAGATGATCGCGGTGAAATACTGTGTAGTGTTCAAGGGAGTGAGGTATCACATGCATGTGCAACATCACGGCGAAGAGATCGGATCGTGCGGCAGTCGTTGTAATCATTCATGACTCCTCAACGATTAATGAAAGAAGAGGAGACAGAATAAATTTCAGTTGGCATTGGTGAAGTCATTAAGTTCCTTCTTAACATCGCTCTAGGTGAGGTGAATGTTAGTAAGATTATCTTGAAACTCTTTCTGCTTCGCCGCGTCCAAAGATTTAAACGAGTAGCGTTCTTAGAACTGGGCATCCTTGAGAGCATTGTGGGCTAGCATCGGCCAGCGCTGATCATCAAGTCGCTCCAACTTATTCGCGCGCCTGAGATCAATAGCCTTTGCCATGCGCATTTGTCCAAGCAAGGTAACAACCGCAGCCAACAGCTAAACAACAAAGCACTTTCTTTCACTCCGAGAAAATCTTTTGCCAAAGAAATTCGCATTGTCCTTACATATATCGGTCAAACATCTTACAAAATTAACGCTCAAGTCACTGGAACTCTGGGTCTTCTCGGCTCTAGTTGCCACGTGAGTGCCGTTTGTGGTAGATGAGGAAGGAGCATACTACCTTGGCTTGGTAGCAAGTGGCAAGCGCGATGCCTTTTGACCACAAAGAATACAGACATGATTCACGTTAAAGTCTAAGGTTTATTGAGGTGTCGACATTATGTCTGAACGCCGAGTTGTCGGTACTTAGGCGCGGGAGAAGAATAGGTTGACGCGACTTGTATATATAGTTGTAGGCCGGCGCTGCATCTCGCGCCGATACGGCCCAAACGCACGGCAAGCTAATGATCTTAGAAGAGGGATATCGCATTGACGAATGCCTTAACCGACTTGGTAGTTTGTCCAAACCTACCAACTTGTTAAGTTTGTCGGACTCGTCGTTCTAGAGCGGGGCAATAAACGGAAGAATCCCAATCGCGAGATCTGGCCCAGGATCCTCAAGTTAATAGCCTTAGTTGCCATACCCTCAGGCTGAATAACCAATGTGAGCAAAGCCTCAGCGCAAATGGTTCCAGCCACTTCCAAAAAAGCATTCCTGTGAATCAAGGAGTCACTGTCATTACGCCGTCGCCTTATAGCAACGTCTTCGCTGATGTTGTGGCTGATAAGCCTGTACCCGGAGACGTGCGACCGATGAGCCTATGCGCGATGGAATTGTGGTTAACAAGACTGTCGCTTGGGTGAAGTGGGTCTCGCGAGGATCGTTCGCCATTCGCGAAGGGGTGTTGGAAGTCGAACAAGATCCGTCAATATCGGGTTGGGTTGAATTGCGTCGTTAGTGCCGAGATGAAGGTGAAGGTTACATGTCCTGTATCTAATACGGTCGAAACTGCCATAGCTGGAAGGCGCTTATCAAAGGCTGCTTGCGATGGCTTGTGGAAGTGGCTGCGAATTTTGAGAATAAGGTGAAAAGCCCCTCTTCACCGTACCCTCCGCACCGCGAGCTGCTACCTGCATCCGCATACATCCCAACACATTGTCAACGTCAACTTGACTGTAACTACATTAAGGTCTACGGCACCTTCGTGCCGTTCAGAAAGACCATTATTGTGAAAGCGCCATAGTCGTCTTATGCGACGAAACAAATTAGCGCAACCGAGAGGCAGGTCAATAGGTAACGGCCAAATATCTTCCTTGAGCCTTGAAGCAGATGATCTGAGAGGCCTTGGGTCGTGAGAGTCTGCCGACCCGCACACGGCTGTTACTAGATCCCTTATGTCAGGCGCTACGAAGTCACTGCCTCTAGGCTCTAGTTATATCCAAAGCTACCCGAGATATGAGAAATGCTTGCATCATGGCAACTGCATCATAGCGACTGTATCATAGCTACTACATCACCTAAGAATGGCATCCTGGTCTGAATAATTTGTCACTCATTAGGACTGACTCTAGATGAGGGCGCTTGGGTGCGATGCCTCCACAAAAGCGACCTAGAGATAAGTCTCTCAAGCTAAGCTACTCCCCCTAATTTTCTTTTAGCTCGCTTCCGTGTTCCTAAAGCATTATCCGAGTCGCTTGCGGGGGTGACTATCCAGCCGAGAAGAAGGGACGGTCTTGGCGTCTGCCTTGGTTCGACCTGACTTTCCAACCCATTCTCACCCCTGTGCAATTGCACGAATAAGTAAAACAGCCAGAGCCTGGGAATGAACGCGGGGGTGGCTTATCGTGCAGACTGCAGATCTTCACCGGATCACTTAGCACCGAAATGCGAACAATTTAAGGGTGCGCTGAATCGCACATCCGTCCTTTGCTGGAAAGTTAGAATTCCTCGATAGGGCCCTCCAATCTTATCATTGTCATTGAAACATGGAAAATACCCTCTGCGAGCCTTGTAGTCGGATCGATCCAGACTTCTTCTCACCCGCCTTTGATAACTCGGAATTCATGCAAGGCCCGACGGCACTACACCTCCCTGTGAATGGAATCAGAAGGAGCGCCGGGGCTGGCTGTCCGCTGTGTATCTGCTTGATTGCAAGCGCTCAAACAGATTGGCTGCCGAATGCGATTCTCGAAACTAGACAAGTGGTTTTGAGACGAGCAATCCTTGACACCCACCAGGCCCTGGCCATGTTCGTTGACCCGGATGATGTATCCCATACCTACTTCTTCCGCATACCCAAGGACTGGTGTAACAACGAACCACATTGGCGGTTGACAAACCCCACTAATCATTCGCTGTGTAGGGCATCTTCCGACTGCAAGGCTTGGACAGCCTTGTCGAGACATCGACCTGGCATCTTTTTGGATAAAAGATTGCATAACACACCATTCACAGTGTTCAAGTAATCTTAGAGAACCTTTTGTGCCGACGCGGCTTCTTGATGTGGAAGCCCTTCGACCCTCTAACGATCTCAAACTGGTCACGTTGAATGGAACAGTCATCACAGTGGACTATGTCGCCCTCAGTCATTGTTGGGGACCGTATTCCAAACGCCCCTTAACTACCAGACTGGATACACTCGCCCAATACTCGGAGCGCATTTCCTTCTTCGACTTATCGCTGACCTTTAAAGATGCAGTAACGTTAACAAGACAGTTGGGCTACAGGTATCTTTGGATTGACTCGCTCTGCATCGTTCAAGATGATCCTACAGATTGGGAGCGAGAAGCAAGCAAGATGGCATGGTTATATGACAGCGCGCTGGTTACTATCTCTGCTTTAAGCTCTGCTGATAGCACTCAAGACTGTCGCGTCGGCAATCCAAGGGCTGCTACACACGATCGCCGTTTCTTCGATGTCGATTTGGGCGCTTTCCGCATCCGTCTCTTTGAACGGGAAATCCTGAATTGGCACGAAGAATACGGTGACGATACATATCGGCGGGGCGAATTCGGAGCAAATCCGTTGCGAAGACGAGCCTGGACCCTGCAAGAAAGGGAACTGTCTGCAAGGAACATTCACTTCTCTCAGAACCTAGTTCTCTGGGAATGCAAAACCCTCAAAGCATCTCGCGAATTGCCGTGGCATGAAGTCAAGCCAGAGGATGATTTCCAACCATGGCCTGTAAGAAATGCCGCGCAAGAGAGCTTGTTGCCAAATGGGCCAGTACAGGCAAGAGACCGGTGGTACGCGCTCATGGAAGACTATATGGCCAGAATACTCACCAAGAGTTCCCCGACAAGTTACCAGCACTTTTGGGACTTGGTCAAAGCTTTCAGCGTCAAGTACTCTCAAGCCAGTATCTCGCTGGATTATGGTTTGACAATCTACCGCACGCCTTACTCTGGAGGATGGAGTCTGGTTCAAGACGTTCGATTCCAAATCGTGCACCAAGCTGGTTCTTCCTCTCGTTGGATGGCGTGATGAGTTATGAAAGCCAAAGACTCAGCAACAGCGGTGGACCAAGACCAGAGGAAACTACCGGCGACTGTGATTCCGCGGGTCTTACTATCCTTGACATGCATGTTTCCTCGACAAACATTTATGGATCTATCAGTGATGCTCAGCTCCTACTCCGCGGCAGAATGGTAGAATTCAAGATAAAGCCCAAACTTCAGGAAACAGAGCAGACTTGAAGACCTTGGAAGCCTGGGAAACGGCCGAAACGGCCGACGGGTCGATAGCAGGCGTCATCTACCTCGACGTTAGGAACGAACTTCAAAATGACTCACAAGTATGGTGTGTCAATGTACGCCCCGAACCATTCTGGTCTGCGATACAGATTCCGTATGAGTTGCACGGACAGCACATCTTCGCACCCGAGGATCTTGATCCCAAGGATGCTATGGTTATGGGTCTAGCCATACAGCAGGATGACAATGTGGCCAGCACTTTTCGGCGCGCAGGGCTGGTTCGATGGGTCAAGAAATCCGTCCTCTCGGGAATCACGTCACGTGAATTCACGCTAATCTGAGCCACAACTGTGGCTGTATTCATCAGCCCATAGTCACGCAGTTCGAAACGGTGGGGCGGAGGACCTGGCGTAAGAAGACAAAGAAGCAAGGAAGGAGCCATTGTAGAAATCGCAATTTTGTTCCCGAATCCAAGGGCTAATATTGTCTTAGGGTTGGGGGATTTGAAGTTTGAACATAAGATCTATGAAATGATGGTGCGCGAATAGGTTAGGGTTAGTCGTCGCTTTCCTATTTTATGTTTTTCATCGTCGTAACTATCTCAGAATCTATGGCGTGTAGGTAATATCTAAAGCAAGGGGTCTACAGAGAACCACACGTCCTCACCTTTGCTATGTCTACGGCAGTCATGAACAATTTCTGAACGGTACATTGGGGAAAATCCCTTATTAACGCGATTGGTTCTGAGGCTTCACCTCCGCAGGCATCTGAGAGGAGTTTGTGATTCCAGAAAGCCCCGCAACCGTCGAGAGGGAACCGCTGCGTACCTTTCTGGAAGAACTGATGATAATACGAGGTCTTAGGTAAAAAGCGCGAAAGGGTAGAATCTCGATTGAGCAGAGCGACGATGCTGAGCTAGAGACATAGCAGCTAAGGAGTTTATTGAGCCACATGAGCATGTCCACCTCCAACAGATTAAAACGCAATGGTCCGCACGTGCTGCTCATCAAGGACTGCGTCCCAACGTCCTCAAGCCTCCCTAGTCGTCATGACATCCAAGTCTCAACTCATCTATCTAGAGTAAAATGCGCCCCCGCATCTCCGCGATCCTGACCCAAGCTTACTGCAAGTCATTCACGAGATAGTTGTGGGCTCAAGAGGACTAGAGTTTTAGTGGATGACTCAAGCGAAGCGCTTGCCAACACCGTCGAATGGAAAGAGGATGCTAAGAGATACTTAGAGCGGCCAGAGAAGGTCCTGAGTGTCTTAAGCTGATCAAACTACGATAACTTCTCTATACTGCACTCAGACGTAAGTACATCGCTAGTTACATAAGCTACTGTAATAGTAAATACTAAAATACGCGTCAATTAATCACAGCTAGTAAGTGTTATAAGGAAGGGCTTCCTCGGCAATCCGCCAACCCTGAACAAGCGGCTCGTCAAATCGAAGCCTGACACCACGCCATTGCGAGAGGAGCAAAGGAAAAAGAAACTCTCGTCTCGATCCCTGATCAGCTACTACATCACAATCGTTTAGATGATGAGCCTCGAATCACCATATACAACAGCACATTCCGGACATGCCAGTGGCATTACATCCTCAATTTGGACTATGGAAACCTGCTACCAACCAACCGCCCACCGGTTTCATCGTCCCGATAGCTGACCAATAAGCGCCTTGCTTCACGGTGCAATGCATCATCATCATGCAGCGCTTTCATCTCTTGCCGAGTTTGCTCGTCTAGGCCATGCAGCAAGACAGCTAGTACATCATTCCCCCATGGCGCCATGGTGCTTCGGTTGGTCTGCACAATGACTGCGACGAGAATGACGAGACTCCCAATCAAAAGCGTAAGAGGAAACGCCAGCCAAGCCCAGTGCACAACAAAGTGGCTGGTCGTAGTGAATGCTCGACCGCGGGCGGCTGGCGGTTGATATGATATCGTGCGAAGACCTTGCGATAGGCCGTTGGCTAGATTTTCCATAACATCGGAGAACCCAGTCGACGAACCATTCGCAGCCAGAAAGAAGGCCTGCATCATCGGCGAAGAGTACATTCGATTCGTTATGTCGCCATGCACATTAGAAATGTTCCCTGTCACAAGACTAGCAATCCACTGGCTTGTAGACCAAGCCGCCATGCCATCAATTACAAACACGTCTTTTGTGAACGGAGGCCGGATCTCAATGTCTTCAAGTGGATTGTCGAACGGCTGCTCATTGTTCCATATTGCTCTCGTAGTCTCGACAACCGAGGCATTCTGAAAGGTGGCATTCATGTCCTTGACGCAAAACGACAGCATGCATTCGTATGCCAAGGGTGAGGCAAAGCCATCACCGGAAAGTGGAGCGTCGTCTGGGCCGGTACCGTCTGGCTCGCTAATTGCCATGCCGGGCTGAGGACCGACGAATATCGTGGAGAACCAGACAGAATCGTTTCCAGCAAATGCAACACTATCGATGGTGCCTTTTTCTGGTGGTACGAAGACCGTTATGTTCATGAGGGCGTCCCCATGAGCAAAACCAGGCACCCCAACGTATTCGCCCGTCAGGCCAAAGCCATTGGGCAGTGTATAGTAGTTCGTGTCGTACGCAGCCTCATTCTTGTTTGATTTAATGTGGACTTTGCTTCTCGTAAGCTTATCCGTGATGTTGGCGCACGTATTGCATACTGCTAGATTCTGGTAGGACGACCAGGTGCAGTTACCCGAATCACATCGTACCTCTGGAACGAATATTATGTTAGCTTGGGAGAATAGACTGACGTACGGCACTGGGAGAAGCTCAGAGTCGACGTTGCCAATGGTCTCGCCCTGGCTCCCAAATCCAGTCGGGGCCACCCCTGCGCCCTTCATCGATCTTGCGATCTGTATAAGCGCCCCATCGGACTCCGGAAACTGGAACTCGTATCGGAGGACCTGTTGGAAGAAGAAGGATGCCCCAAGTGTGAGGATGGTGAAGAGTGCGGCAAAAGAAGAGACGAGTCTAGTCGTATTAGTATCTGAGCGACCGACTTTGGAATCATTAATAAATACCCTCCCTTGAACCTGATAAGTAGTTTGAAGCTTCCCCACGAACCACGGCTGGCATCGTCCATCATTCGAAAGTCATTAAAGGGTCGCCTTTCCAGCGAACGCAGCCACTTGCTCTGACCGAGGGTCGAGGCTACCGGCGTCATGTAGAAGATTTGCGCAAATGTGCCCAGCAACGACACTATAGCATTGAGTGTGATCCCAAGTGGTAGATCCGGGAGTGGCTTCCCATTGTAAACGGCCAGTATTGCGACGATGGCAACGAAAAAGCATAGACTGGCAAGCCAGCTTAAGATGTCCATCCTCCACAGTAGGGTTCTAGGTGACGACCTCCTTGATTGCTTCGGTATCTTGTTTTGCTCCACCGGTCCTGATGAATCAGTGTCGGGGAAGGGACCAGACTCAAGTGGCGTCTTGGATCGCGATGGACGCGCGAATTCGTCTAACTGAAGAGGTTTGTAGCTCATGACGATGGGATGGGTGTACTCCCAGAAGAACCAAATAAGCACTTTGCTTAGATGTAGTGTAGCCACGACCTAGCGAGTATGAATGACGTGCGGAGTGATGAAACCTGAGAATCCAGCCTCGAATTTTGCCTAGGAAGCGTGGCGGTTGGGCGGGTAGGAACAAGTGGCCGAATTGCCGTGATGAGAAGAGGAACCATCTCGTAATGGACAAGGTAATGGTCGCCTAAAGTAGCACTGTACAGTAATGGATTGTAATAAGAGCTTTTGAGTAACTCACGTTGACTCGCCAAGCTGTATTTGCTCATTTGGAGACGAGCATACTTGCCGGTTTGTGAGCACGGAGTCTCGCGAATTTCCGCTGGTGTGGGCGCCTAATTGCATCATGCGCCACCAGACAAGGCCTCCCGCATAAACATGTTACTATACCGCAGCACACCTACAGCAAAGGGAAGCCGATCGCAATGAAGGCGAGCAGCTCCGTCAAAAGCATTCTTTGGGAGGAACAGCACGAAATGCTTGCACACTGCATTCTACGCGAAACCTCTCACTATGTCTTAGCAAGCAGCTTGTCTACCAGCTATATTGATCAACACATTGAAATTTTTGATTCCCAAGCGGCTGCCCGCGCGTACGACATCAATGAGCCTAGAACTGCTTATACCCGACGTTCTTCACAAAGGTCTGTTGCCATGGACCCTGCGAAGCTGCTCCGGCTAGATGAACGTAAAATTCCGCATGCGCAGGACCATCGATATCGAAATATGCAGCGGATCCGTCTACCTTTCTTTCATCACAGTAGTAGAATCTATCATCGTCAATGCATGTTAATTGAAACAATCCATTGGACACTCGCCTGAACCCCCGATCTTGATATGCCGTCGCTGCGGACTCGATCATCCGAGCTGTTGCCGATTTACCTACGCCCAGACTCATCAGTGTCGGAATACTTGTAGTGTTCAAAATGTTGCCAGTGTATATGAACGTCTTCGGCATGTGCTCGGGCAGGCCTTCGAATGCGAGAACAGCTTGTTGGGCAGCGACGAAGGCGCTGGTCGTGTTGATGCTGAGATCGTGGGTGAAATCTGCCAGCGGCAAGGAAAGCGGGTCGTTGGCCGGGTTTGCACTTGCTGCACCAGCTTAGATAGCCCAGTAGTCAGCTCTCTGCACGCATGGACAGCAATGACAATGCTAATACCTACCATTGTAAATAACGACGCTTGGGGAACCCAACGAGTTTCGAGTCGTGTCAAAAGCCTTGACAATAGAGCTTGGATCCGAGAAATCCGCAGAAATATTTACTGTGTCGGCAGTACTGTCGGCTTCTTTTAGACTCCTAGCTACGAGACCGATTCTGTAGCCTTTGACTGCGAAAGCTCGAGAGACATGCTGGCCCACGTTGGCACCAGCACCGAGAATGATTGCGACTAGGGGTGCTGAGGACATGTTTCACCTGCAGTGGTAAGAATTTGTTCCGAGAAACGATTGCCTTGTGAACGTGATGTTGTCAGTGGAGGAGCAGTTCAGACGCTACCTTTTGATCAAGGTATAGGTGTCGAAAACTGTGGCCGCTTGTAGACTTTGTGTACTACATTTGACCAGCTCTGATCCACCTGACAATTAGAGCAATGCAAATCAGGCACCCGATCGAATATTGAAGTGGCCGGGTGCATGACTTAGTCAGAACATAACGATGTTTGTAAGCCTGTGGCTGACCATGTTGTGTCCCGGATCTAGACTAGTGCTTGTATGTCGTTCTCGAAGCAACCCAATTGCATGGGGGGCCTTATCGGGTTTGAAATACATTTTCAGTTGACTTGCAGTATATTCTGCTCGATGATGCCGGTGTACATGCTGGCGGTTCCCCTAATGAGGTTGTTGTCATACAAAGTCGACTCCTATTGAGAATCCGGACGTCAACCAGTTTTTCAGACTGTACTCCTACCAACATTTCCTACAACTTACGCAATGTCGAACATCCTTGTGACGGGGGCGGCAGGCTTCATGTACAGCACAATCATTTGCAACACTAGTTCTCATAGCTGACTTTCACAGAGGAGGCTCCATTGTCGCCGACTTTCTAGCCAGCAAGAGCACCTTGATGCAGAAAGCGAACATCTTTGCAGCAGTGAGATCCACTGATCAAGCCGAGGCTTTGACCAGGTCTGGAGTTGAAGTGGTGCAACTCGATTTGAGTGATCAGCAGGCCGTGATCGAGAGCGTGCTGCAACGAAACAGTATGGGTCCCCGCCGCAACTGCGACAAAACTGAGGAGAGAACACTGCATTGACGTCTTACAAGTAAACATCATCATTCACACTTCAAGCTCAATCAATTCGGAGCTGGCGATCAATTTGATCACCGCTCTTGGGAAACAGAAAGAGATAAGTGGAGAGACTACCCACTTCATCCACGTTGGTCCGCTTCAGCTCACACGCCTTCGCAGCTGATCATACCGCAGACATCTGGCGACAGCGCCTTCTACGAAACTTCGGGCTGGCCACACGGAAAGATAAAGGATACGGATGACATTTTCGATTTAGAAAAGCAATCAGCTCATACGTTTCCTATCCGAAAGGTACCGCCGATACTTTCGAATCAACTTCAACAACAGCGAAACTAATTGACGTAGACCGACGTGGATGTCATTCAAGTCGCTGAAAGTAAAGGGGTGAGAAGCTTCATTGTCTTCCCCACAATGGTTTGTACGTGATGTATACTGCTATGTCGCTTGTCGCTGACTGTTTCTCGCAGTCGGCAAAGGCACCGGTGCGTGGAATCAGTTGTCTGTCCTGCTCCCTGTGGTTGTGCGCGCCAGCATATCGCGCAAGTCCGTCTCGAGGTTCGCTCAAGAGACAGTCAGTACCTTTCGGTAACCCGGATAGTGTGCTTAATCTAATCGTGATTCGCAGACAATATCGGCTGTGCACATCTCTGACCTAACCGGCTTCTACGAACGCATTGTCAGCAAGATCCTCCTCGGAGAGAATATTCCTAGTGGCGTTCAAGGCTATTATTTTGCGCAGGCCTTCGATGTCAGTTGGTGGGAAATACTTGATCATTTGACGACGGTTTTGCATTCGCGAGGTGTCGTAGCAGATGCTCAGCCGCAGATCTGGCGCAGCCATGAAGATGCAGCGGCAGGCCTGGATATCCCAGTCGAATTTGTCAAGATCCTCTGGAATTCGAAGTAAGTGCGACCCAACTGTCTAAGCTGACCTGATGAGCTAAAGCCGTCCTGCAGTGCGAACATCATCGGTGAGAAGAAGAAATTTCTGGGATGGACACCAGACTACGACAAAGCTCGACTTCTCCATGGTATGGACGCCGAGGTTGACGCTGTTCTGGAGCTTGGCGAAGCGAAGAGTAGTCTCATCGAGTCATTGCATAAAGCCGCTGCTGTGCAATGAGTTGAATAACATGCTTGAGAGTAACTCCAAAGATTACGAACAGTTTTCTCTTCCTAGCTGAAGCGTTTTACCGCATCTATGTATACAGTGCTGCTTTGGCGCTGCCTGTGAATGCCATAAGATCGATATATGATCTGTTTCTTGTACGAATTGGCAACCTGTCAGACGTAAGAGCATTGAAGGGTAACCATCATTAGTCGTGATACGACGGATACATGTGGATGCTGGCCCTTGACATCCGATTCGCAGGAAGTTGAAAAACGCTACAGAACAAGCGCCTCACTTTAGCTAGTGTAGCAGGGCTAAGTCGGAATAGAGACTGCTACAACGGTTAAGGACTATAAGACCTAGTAGCTTATATCTAAATATAGTATCGTATGGGCGCATGTATTGATTGAGGCTCGGACGCCGGATATATAAGGAGGTCGACCTTTACGAAGTATAGAAATGTTGTTGAGCGTTAGCACAATGGCGGAATGGTGATAGCGTGAGAGCACGAGAGCAATGAAGTCGTTATTGCTCGAAAGAAGGGCCCATCACATGCAAGTGCAACATCACGGCGAAGAGGTCGTTTCGTGTGACAGTCGTTGTATTAATTCAACACGCTATAACTATCAATGAAAAAAAAATTCCCAGTCTAATTGCCGTTGGTAAAGTCCTTAAGTTCCTACTCCGCCTAGCTCTAGGCGAGGTAAACGTTAAAGAGCTTATCCTAGAATTCCTTCTGCTTCGCCTCGTCCAAGAATTTAAACGTGTACTGACTCTGGAACTTAGTATGGACGAGGTCGTCGTGGTCTAGCACCGGTTAGCACTGCTCGTCGTGGCGCTCGAACATGTCCGAGGGCAAGTCGACGAGCTCTTCCAACGACATACGCCGCTTCTGGAAGATTGTCAGTAGCTGGTCTAGTGGACGGCTCTGCCACGCCGGCAGCAGAGTCGCCTTTGAAGCCTTGAATTCTTCGGTGTCCTGAACGGGCACTAGCAGAGGCGTGTGCAAAGCACGTTCTACAGACGGACTGCCTGTGGGTGAACGGTTGGGCGTCGATGGTGCTGTACTCGGACTGAGTACGTTTGCACCGCCCTTTGGCGCCTTCTTCATCTACGCGATGTGAGCTCGCAATGTAGCCACGCGATTCTCGGCTGCGAGAAGCTCGTTTACGGTATTATCGCCGGGACCACTAGTGTTGTTGTTCTATTTCTTAACACGACTGTGTTGCTCTGGAGTCAACGATTCGACTGACATGATGGACGCATTGGAGCGCACACCCGTGGCACCCATCGCATCGGTCAGACCAGAACGGCCTTGTTGATTCGGAGCGGGCTGGCGAGTGACCAGTCCCCATCCGCAGGAATGCCTTCTGCAGGGATTCAGGACGAGGGCTCCTTGAATGAGGGTCCTTTCAACTTGGACAGCGCGCCCAAAGGCGTTGCTACTGACAGCTACAGTGGCTTTCGGAGAATCGTGAATGAGATTCCAAAGTATGGCTATGTGCCTCTCATTGATGCCCTTTGGAACGACATCGTCGTTGCAAACCACCCACACACAAGGATCCCGGACCCTGCTGAGAGAAAGGAAGCTCACCTATCCTTTCGAAGGTTCAGTGGGATCACCCTATGTACCATGGGCGATGAGCTTGTCCAATTACTGGGCTCAGGCAACATTGCTAAGGCCGTCAAATCCGCCCGGGCCTCTGGTGGAAACTCTCTGACTCAACGACTGGACGAGTTGGAGAGAATCTCGAGAACAGCGCCATCAATATACGTCATGCAGCTTGGTGATGGTAACGGAGAAGCGCCAAGTGCCAACCTTCTCTTGCAGATGGCTGGATGCGCTCTAGATTACGTCGACACACCATCACCAGAGACGAATGTCATGGCAGCCACTCTGGATGAGGCGATGAGCAGTGACTGGGAGAAGAGTTCTTCGGATGCTGGTCTTAGATCCCTGACCGTTGGGAACAATGGCATGCATTCCCAGACCAAGTCGAAAACCATCAGGGATTGGGCCATTGGTCTGGTCAATCGCTATGAGCACATTCCCGCGGACAACCGCCATCTCCCTGTGGAGATGTCGTCCTACTATTCCGGGAAAGCTGACAATGCCCTCATCAGATTGGATCAACATGCTGGTGGCGACCTGACGAGCATTATGGTTCGTTTCACAACAGCTTGGATGTATGTCAATGCTGGAGGACGCTACAAGTTCCATGGATCTGTTGTCTGCCCCGTTGGAGAAGCTGCTTAGACCGCTCCGGCAGAGACAATCATATGCGGCTTGACGCTTTCTTCGAAGCGACATGGAGGGTGCTGTAACGCGGAACCTGGTGTTCAGATCGGCACGGTTGAAGAAGATGCTGACTTCAAAGAGGCCATCTTGAACACAGGACTTCACACAAGACTGGGTGTCGAAGCACGTCGCGCAGATGCTTACTTCAAAGCTAGACTGGAGTCCCGCGAGGATCAAATTCGGCTCTCGCGAAAGAAACAGCAGCTGACAAGCATCGTGAATGAACGCGCAGAGAAGATGCGCAAATTGGAGGAGGAGATTGAGGCTCAGGAGAGTGTGCTACGAAGGCACGAAGAGCGGGTCACTCATTCTTTTGTCGGAGTTCTTCGCGAGAATATCGAGAAGCGAAAGAGAGCGCTGGCAGATATGAAGTCTAAATTTGGGCCTCATTTAAAGGATTCATAAGTCATTCGTTAGTGTAATATTATCTGACTATTGAATGGTATGCTTCAGCTTCTCTTTCCCCGTCTTGTGTGTTTTGCGTTCTCCTGCCGTAAGGGATTAGAAAATACAATCAGGTAGAACAAAGTCGCGAACTATCAGCTCCTGTACCAATGCCATATCGGCTCATATGGTGTTCGAGAACCCGAGAAGACGAACACATCAGATGGTGCGCAGCGCAAGTAGCTCGCGTTTTCGCACTCGCGAAGAAGTCCCTTATCTCCCATCTAGGTTTGGCGCATCATGCAAATGCGATCGCCTGGCCGATAGTTATGACAACAAAGGAGAATGAGCTTCTTGAGCACAGTAATCTTCAAGGTCACTCCGAGCAGTAGGAGCGCAGAATGTCCACTAAGAAGTGTTACCCGATTGGGAAGGTGCGCGACGGATTCCCAATACCGACGGGCATGCTACGCACAAGACCTGCTAAAGTTCTAGCTACCACACATTTACGCGATCAGCTCCTCGACCATTTCAACTGCTGAGTGAAGTTTTTCCCCCTCTGGACATGGTAGCTGGTGTGAGTGCAAGATATGTGCGGTTGCGGCCTGCGACTTGCTCTGGCCAACCAGACCAATTGAATAGCGTCCATCACCCAGGCCTGCACCTTATGCTCCTGCGTCTTCTCTCGCCTGCTTCCCATCATTCGCTCGGGCTTGTCTCTCTGCTACCGAGCCGTGCGCTGCGTGGCTGGGTCCCTAACCGCAATAGATGGAGCGAGACTGAGATCGGAAATCTTATGATGCGTGCATCGCGGGGTGATCACGACATGCATTCTACCTGTCGTGGTATTCGTCGATTGTGCCCATGGATATGACACTCTACTCTCGTACATCTTCCTGCGTTGTTCGCGATTTATTCTGGTCGTACTTTGGGCCGCTGTAGGCTTCAGGCGATGCTTGGTCGACTCCGGCTTTAAGATGATGCGGCCCGTGCGCCCCTGTGGAACTGCTCCGACCGAGCCCACCTCCGATCCGACAAGACCACGACGACGAGAGATGAGCTGCGACTTCAAATTCTGGTGTGAAATCAATCGGCGAACAACTTTTGCATTGTCGGTTTTCTATATGGAGTATGGAGCACTTCACAGAAAATGCGTTGGGCTCGCGGACCGGAACGTACGGTATACCTAGTGAAGGCATCGTAGGGTGGAGTGCGACAGCTCTTGTTTGTGAAGGGAACAAGTGGCAATGGCAGATTCAATGTTTTGAGACATCCGAAAGATCCGCGGAGTTTCTGCGAACTTTGTAAAGCTTTAAGACTATCTACTAGGGGCGAATTATACGATGCGACGACCCCCTAGTTAGGATGGCTCTACCATTTACCTCTTACTCGAGACCGACTCCAGTCCTACGTAGACTTCTTACCAGCAATGACGCGTTTATAGTTGTCGGTTAACAGCTCACTGATGCATCCCTCCGCGAAGGCCTATGACGACAAGATAATTGCTAAACGACAGTTGTCTTCCTGAAATCTCCATGCATACTCTGGGAGAGCTTCAATCGCTTAGAGTAGTAGTGGCGAGGGCCGAGAGGGGAAAACTCAGAGTGGTTTGTTTTCAAATGAATGTCCATACTCCGGATATTTCCCAATACTAAGCGTCTTAGAGCTCTAGTAGATGGTGATCAACAAGAGGTGTGTGAGTAGAATGCGATCGCCAGGTAGCCTGCAATTGCGTTCGCCGATACTTGAAGACATCTTCTCTTCTGGGCCTGAATTCCCAAGATCGGTACATGCAATATGCAACTACCGATTGCGCATGTTTTTGTGTGTGACGTTGTGTTCCACAGCCGATCTCGTCAAACGAAGATTGAGAACTGCTGATACGCTAGGTTCAGTCAGCTGAGGGAAAGGGATGTAACGCGAAGCAATGCACTTGTTTGTCAGCTATTGAAACGATGACTACGGCGAACGTCTAGTTGGTAGCTGGTTCCCATGGCATGAATTGGGAGAGTCGCGTTGGGGAGATCACAAGCAGGAGAGACTTCACGGTGCGAGTGTCGGTGAAGAGCCATTAACGTCTCAGACGTACGTGCTGGTACGTAAATAGCGATGCAGTATGGGAAAAAAATCCCACTTATCTGCTCGTACATCGAGCGCTTCCGGCGACACTGTGAACCCCGCTCTTCATGATATTCCACATCTCATGTCGAGTTGTGTGAGGAGGACGCGGCTAGGATTTAGTCACTATGCGATAACACCCTACGCGTTAAGTCTGCTGGGGGAGGTTAGTCCGAGGAACGACAGCTGCATGACGAAGGTGAGCGATCAGATCTAGCCCTCGTCACACACTGAGACGATGCCCATATTCCGTTACGAAAGGCTCTAGATTTGTTTTTCTGGTTGGGTTGGACGAAAGCACCAAGCGTATCGATGTGTAGATGGGTTATATTTCAAAGCGTTACCGGGACTCGAGAAGAGCAGGATCTTGAGGATCACGGTACCGACCACTGTGAGGGTGTGAAGCGGTACGGGTGGAAGGAGAACGGGCATCGAAGCCACACGAGGCAAAGAAGGAGGATGACGCGAGGAGCTACGAATTTCATAGAGGGTGGGTATCGAAGAGACACAGGTGTAGGAGGAGGTGACCGCAGGAGGTACTCGGAGCGGAGAACGTGCGAAAATAGACGGAAATTATGAAGATGAAGGGGATTGAAAACTACCTAGCGGGGTGGCGATACTTTGGGCTATGTACAGCTTCACTGCTTCCTGGGCTGAAGTCCGTAAAGAGTATTAAGACTTGGAAGTTACACGACGCGACTGATTGAATGATGAATATAAACCTTGTACTGATGGCAGTCAGTAGATCATAGTACCATTAGGCCGAACATTCGGTACAGGAGACGGCAGTGGGGAGTGGGGATGTATAAGTAGTAGGGAGTATTGCTATAGGGTAGTACTGTATACTACCGCACACCCGTCTTCCAGGAGAGGTCGGAATTTGTTTAGGTAGCTACCTCTAGGTCTCTCTAACGCCTTCAGCAGCTGCGGTTTTATAAAAGAGCGACGCTATATGCTAAGACGTTGCATCATCAAGGAAAGGTTATAGCTAACCCCCCCAAAAGGGGGAAGGGGTGGGTGCCCGTATAAGAAAGAGAAACTCCCAGGGGCCCCACCGGAGGTGAACAAGGCGTTCATTAGGGTTAGGGTTAGGGTTAGGGTTAGGGTTAGGGTTAGGGTTAGGGTTAGGGTTAGGGTTAGGGTTAGGGTTAGGGTTAGGGTTAGGGTTAGG